>VKOC01000002.1:40079607-40108211 GCA_009364415.1 Spea multiplicata | reverse complement strand
CCGTCCCCGTTGATCCAAAATAGAATTGAGTCAGCTGGCCAGCGCGACTCGGTGACCTTTGTGGGCGGTGACAGCCCTGTTCAATGAGGAGGGTGGGTGGAGCCGTCAGCAGCAGCGGGGTTGTCTGCATTGCACAGACGCCCCGCTGCTGCCGGAAAGGAGGATCCAAGTCCCCTGCAGCGCTACGGCACCTGGGATTTGTCAAGCCCTGGGTTAAAGCGTCCTCTCAGATGGCTTCTGTGAGAATGTTATGCGATGGGTGGCGAGTAACCTGCTGCTCTACACACGGGTTCATGAATTTGCAGCATCTATGTCCTTCCGTATCAGGGGCTCCCTGTCCCCGGTATTGCTTGGTTTGTCGTAGCCGTGGTAATACTTATTTTGGGCACTTTTACGGTTTGAAAGTATATAGAGTACAAGTGCATACAGTGAATGTGATAGTTATAAGTAGCCTGTATAATGCTGATGTATTGTGACATTTTTAGAGTTACCATTCCCCTTTAACAATGCATTATGCTGGGCCAGCTCAACCCTTCTTGTAGGAGAAACATATCAGAACTGGCCCCTATAATGCATAGGAAGTGAGGCAGGCCAGCCTGCAATTCTCCATGTAGCGAATAAACAGCAGTGTAGTGGGTGGGATGCATTTTACTTCCTTCCCAACCTTTATCCCTGGTGAATGAGAATGTTGGGGGGTGGAGCTTGGCAGGTAGCGTGTCACTCAAACTGGCAGCACTACTGTCCATGCGCAGGATGCACTCACCAGTGTCCCAGGCACCAGAGAATGAAAGTCCCGAGTCGCACTGTCCCACTGAGCTCTACCACTGTCCTGGAAGGTGGCAGGACAGCGAGATAGAGTGGCAAAATCAGGACTGTCCCGTGCAAAGCGGGACAGTTGCGAAGCATGATTTTGTACTAGTGCTTGGCATTCTGGAATTAGTGACCTACTCGGTTATAAATAGAGGGTTTGGGTTTTAAAGGGGCAGCATAGTTTAATAAGTAGATTATCCATGCTTAACATACTGACCCACATCATAGAGAGCTTTGATGGAGTTATGGTGTAACATTCATTCAAGGCCATCTTTAATATTACAGGAGGGGAGCACACATACTATGCAGATATCATAGCAAATGAATGGCGAGTGACTTGAAACACGCAGCAATCATGGTCAGGGCAGCCTTAAGGGGTTCAGGCACCCTGTGCGGGCTACCGCTGTCATGCCCCCTCCCTAGTCATCACCCCTTGTCCGTTTGTCCCCTTCTTCACTGTACCACACCTTTGTTTCCTCCCTCATGTAGTTCACATAAAGATTAAAGTAAACACAGCATTGCAGGTATAGATCAACTGTATAAGATATACAAACCCTCAATTTGCAGGTATTAATAAATAACTCAAGAAGCATAGCTTTGTAGGTAAAGAGCAGCAAAACACACAAACCCAGCTTTGCAGGTATAGATCAACTGAAAAATCACAAGAAAACACGTTTAAGGTATTTAAGGTATTGATCAAATAATAATGCATGGAAACCACTACATTGCAGGCATAATTACAGGTCACAAACCCCAAAGGCCAGCCCTGGGTGCATGGGCAAGTCCTGTGTGTGCAATCTGGGTGCAGGGACAAGTCCTTTGTCCCCAAACAACGTGTCTGTGCCATCTTTGTACCCAAACAATGTCTGTGCCATGATTGCCCCATTTACAAATCTATGCTTTGTATTCACATAAACATAAATGAATATGTACTCATTAACACATACTCATTCATACATGCTTCAGTGTGTGTGAGCAACGCCGAGTTAAGCAGCGGGTCCACATGGAAGTGAAGGCAGTGGCAGGCCCAGTCGCAGTTGCTACAGGCTCAAGGTGCAGCTGCTACGGGCCCCCCAGGAATGACAGGGCCCGGGTAGCTGCCCCTTTCACGTTAAAGATGGCCCCTGCGTAAAATATCATTGCTTGGGGCCACCACTATGTGTTGGTACCCCAGCATTCTGCATGCATGTGGCATCTCTCTCTTACTGCAGGGGCAATCATATAAACGCAGCAAATCATAGAAGTATGGTGAGTCAATCTCTGTACGTGGAGCTTTTTGTTTGTTGTTGATCCTGAGCTGTTATCTGAATGCTGTGGTATTGCAAGTAATGGGTTTTTTTTTGTTTTTTTTCTCTCTCCATGGCAGGGAGAATTTACCGAGTCACTTCAAATTCAAGGAGTACTGTCCGCAAGTTTTCCGAAACCTCCGTGAGCGCTTTGGAATAGATGACCAGGACTATCAAGTACGTAACTCCAGTGAAACGCGTATGTCTTTACATACCTATGTGAAAGCGTGTCCACGTAGGCTGGGCAATAGAACATCTAATGAACTTTACCCAAACCAGTCATGTGCTGGGAGTGAAGTTGGAGACTAATTCACTCCCGTAATGGGGTGGAAGCAAGTAAAGGAATCCAACCTATCCAGAATATGTTTCTAATATCTCAGAATCCTTGATCATCATAAACACATTATTGAAAAGACTTTAAGCAAATGCAGGACTGTCCCCTGGTCTAGTGTCCTCGATAAATCTTAGGTTAATACTCTGTACCCAAAAAAAAAAAAAAAATTTTTACCTTACTCTTATGTATTGTTCTCTGATCAAGTTTCTGCTGTCATGCATATTGTCAAGGCTTCTGACGTTTTACTGTAACCTGAAATTCTACACAGTCTGTTCCCGGCTCCTACATTTGATGTAGATTTGTGTGCCATTAACAGAAGTAAACCGCTAAACTGGGGTGAAAAAAACCTCTGCTACATGCGCACAAATGTGTGTACAGATGTTTTAAACTTCCTTTTCTACTCGATAATTCTGTTTGTGAAGCATTTTTTCCAAGTGACTTGCATTCTGCCTGGCAAGGTTGCAGAGATGCGGTTGTGTGGCTGGTCACATTTAGCTCTCCTCCACCTCTCCTATCTTCTCCACCTCCGTCTAGATTGGAAGCATGTTCAAGCAAGGCCCTCCAAATTGGGTAGTGCAATACTTTTGTCCTGTTTAGTCATTGTACGATGGAATAAACATGATGATCAATCAATACATGATAATTGCTCAATTATTTTGCAGTTTGTCTTGTTGGAAAAAAAAAAGCAGTAGGCCCCATGTTGGGGGAATGTATTCTGTTTTTGCTTTTTTTGCCTGAGCACTGGAATGCAGCATTCTTAAAACAAGTATTAGATTATACACTCAGGTGCGCTGTGCTACTTGGAGATCTATTCTTTAATATTAACAAAGGATATGCCAGGGACATAACGAAAAAATGACAGTTAACGACCAATGACGTGCCTGGCATGTCATGGCGTTGAATGAGCTTTGCACACAAAAAAACAAACATAAAAACATTGGGTATTTCTAAACTCAGGACAAATATTAGAATCTATTTCGCTGTTCTTTCATCATCTTTTTTTAAAAAACAAATCACACATGCTTTCTTACAAATTTTCACCATATTTTCTATTTTTAATACTAAATTAGCTATGATCAAAATAATGGTATCTAAAGAAAGCCCTAGTCCAATATAACTAGCACACACACAACAATATAATCTGTGTGGGTGCACTAAATACATATCCAACAGCTGTAGTCCAGCCCGTCATTCATATAGTTTATATAAATTTGCAGGAAGGAGTCGACACAAACCTGATTCCTAACCACAGGTAATCGCTGGTTCCTCTCCACAAAATCATAAGGATCTTTTCTTTTCCCTTTCTCTTTAATTCCTTGTGTGTGACATGCAGGCGAATGGCAGACAGAGTTCACTTCTTGTAGACGATGAGGTTCTTAATAGGGGATTTGTGTGCTAAGTGAGATTTAAACGAACCGAAGCCATTTAGTAAGCAGTTTATATTCGGGAGACTGACTTTTTTCTGTTTAAGATATAATACATGAAATCCTCTTATTTTGGCAAATCTTCTTATGGCAATGAATGTGAGGACTTTCACACTATGCACGTCTACGGCGTTTTGAAGTGCTTACAGTTTAACCCATCCTTTACTGGTCGGGCTGCTCGTTCTTTTCCTGCTTCGCTAAAGGTTTGTAAACTAGAAATAACTGTTGGGTAGTTAGATTTAAATTCTTTCCTTTTCCATACTGTTTTCATCATACCCCGCAATATATTATTACCGGTAATCCATACGCCATAACTTTAAATGTGCTACTTGAACAGACTGTTCCGATGCAATTTTTTTAATTTTTTTTTTGTAACCCGGCCATAATTTTCTCTTGATATTCGTGTTGCGTAAAGATCATCCGCTTCATTCTTTCCACCTGTTTACCTGTGGTTATTCAGCCACATACTCACTCCATTTAACCTAGTTGCCCGTCAGCAATGTTTTACTCTGTCGGTTACTTATTAAGATAGATTTGACTCTGGACACCAGATTCATGGATGGTTGGCCAAGATCCAAGGCTTAAAACAATTAAACTGCTAAGAGTTCAAATTGTGTGAAGGGCAGATATATATATATATATTAATCTATATATAATATATATTATATATATATATATTATATGTGAGAGAGAGAGATATTATATATTATATAGATATATATATAGATATATAGATATATATAGATATATATGATGTAGACTTACTGGAAAGTTTTGTTTTTTGAGCAAACTGGAAAAATCAAGTAATACACAATAAGGTTTGTACCGTCCACAGAGTGTATGACGTCTTTCTCTGTTCTTTTAAAGAACAATTGTTTAGATTGCTGCCTGGATTTTTTTGCATTTTTATTTAATAAGAATAGAGCTACAAGCCACCAAACTCAAATGAAGTTAGAATGTTAAACAAATTCAATATCAATATATAATGGAAAAAGGCTATTTCTATTAAACATAAGAATCTTGATAAATGTAATAAAATTTGGGGAGCATGGAAAATTTGGGATTAGAGAGAGGCGACCTTATAGATTTCTGAAAATAAATTGATAAATAAAATAAATAACTACCGGACTAGTAGCCCTGATCGTGAATAAGTCAAATCCATTTCAACAGTTTCAATGTTCCCGGATTAATTTCCTTGTTTCCCTCTCAACCATTAGGATGACGTATGAATGGGTATGCTAGATGAATATATGTGATGTCAAGGCTAGCAGTTAGCCATGATGTTAGCCATGATGTTAGCCATGATGTTAGCCATGATGTTAGCCATGATGTTAGCCATGATGTTAGCCATGATGTTAGCCATGATGTTAGCCATGATGTGGCAGGAAGGGGTAGACCTGAAAATAACTTGTAGACTGGCAACATAGAAGTAACTACATTTCAAATTATCATTTTGTGTAATCTAAATGTACAATTACATGTATGGTCTACTCGTTAATGTAATATGTACATATTACATTGTAAAATTTATACAAATAAAAGAAATAAAGAAAATAGAATGTTTATCAGACAAACGTAGATGACTTGAATGACAATGTATGCTCTTTTTATTTTATTTTTTTTTTTACTTGCAGAACAACCTCCCGTTAGTAGCAAGTAAAGGATACTCAAATGTGCCCTAGTATGAGAAACACACCAAGAGTTGCAAAACATTTAATTCATATTTTAACCTTAAGTTTTTAGACCTGGTGCTTTTTTTTGGTGGGGGGTCGCATAATTTTCCCAGACAAAGTGCTAATTCCTTAACAGCAGAACTCGATCAGACTTTTTTTCCCCTCATATTCTTTTATGGAGGGATATTTATGCTGCTTTATACTATAAATGTTTCTTCCTTGCCTTGCATTTATGGTGTTGATTACGCAGTGTGTGTATATATATATATATATATATATATATATATATATATATATATATACTTATTGCACCTTAAAGTGAAGTTAACTCGGTAGGTTCCCTTACACTGTGCCCTTCTAGACTGGTCATTTGTAGGTTGATGTTCTTCTCCTGAGCATTCAGCTGTAGGACATTGCTGTAGGACATTGCGATCGCTGCTCTACCTAAAAGCTTTCCTTCCCAGGTTCTTGTTTATGGTATTTGGTGCCCGTTGTATAGGCTGCTTCAACAGTTTGCATAGTTTCACGTTGGAAGTTGGAAGTAGCTCAAAGGCGAAGGATATTTTAACTAAATCCAGTGTAGCATATAAATATAAAAATCCAGTGACTATGAGGAGCTGTGAGAATAGTTAGCAAACCAGCCCAGCCCAGCTCAACGTCTGGGTTTACATACATCCTGAAAAGCCAGTCTGGACCGAGCACAAGAATAGCAGAGAATAAACAGCCGGTGTTACGATAGACACTTATTCCTCTATTCTGGGAACTGTATGCTAGGTTGCATCTTCATATCGCTAGTCACATAGCTTCGTATTATTATAATACTTATCGTGAGCCTTTTACCTCTACGCTGCTCTCCCACTGTGCTGATGTCGGCAAACCTGCCCTCATGGCAACTTGGCTCTCATACAGCCACCCGCTTCACGTCCTACATCTGTCAAGACTCGCACAAAACCACTTGGGAACTGAGATCCCCTCCTGTGTAGCACTGTTACACATTGAAATGACATATAACTTCCATTGTTGTGTTACCATAGAAGGTGGGAGCGGTTTCCATGTTAGTAGCAAAATGTGTTACTTCTACAGTAAATAAGCTGCATCTGTGTTGATTAAATAACGAGTCCTTATTATCGCTCTGCCTTTTTTTATTTCTTGTTTACAGGCCTCCCTGACAAGGAGCTCCCCGTATGGAGAAAGTGAAGGTCACGACGGCCGCTTTCTCCTGTCCTACGACAAAACCTTAGCAGTTAAAGAAATATCCAGTGAGGATGTTGCAAATATGCACAGTATCTTATCCTATTACCACCAAGTAAGAGCGGGAACCAAAAATCAACCAAATGTTGGGGCAGCATATGTTGTGTGTTCTTCCTGTCGCTTGTCTCTTATGGTTTTACATTTTTTGACTGAAATATATTAGTTTGCTGAAGGGTAATGTACATAACGTTTGTGCCACAAAAACTTGATTTCTTCTCTAATGCCGTGAAGTTTCCTTGGCATATCCAGAGAGCAGCAGAGAAGGCGTCCATATCCACAGCTTAACGTATAAACACTGAGGGGTTTTTTTGTGCATTTGGGTAGAATTTTTCCAATGTTGCAGTTTGATTCCTTTTCTTTTTGTGCTGTGAAGTGTGAATTAACCTGCTCGTTTATCTTTCTTCTCCTAGCATATAGTGAAATGTCACGGGAGCACGTTATTACCCCAGTTTCTTGGCATGTATCGTTTGAGTGTGGACAATGAAGACTCTTACATGCTGGTAATGAGGAATATGTTTAGCCACAGGCTTACGGTTCACCGGAAGTACGATCTTAAGGTGAAAGTTCTTTTTCTTTACTTCTTACAAGTTTTAGGTATGGAGTCATGCGTAAGCCTTTCCTAAATGAACACCCTTGTAGACTGACTTTTCAAGCACATCATTTTTGTGTATTGCTTGGCAGGGACAACCTCTTCTGTGCTTCTACGTCCCAAAACCTTGCAATTAACAGCGCAATACATAAAACAAACCTCAATATATGTGTATTTAAACCCACCTGGTGTGTATGCCGTGGAAGCAGTGGCAGGGGCTCCCTGTTCTAAGAATTTGCGCCTTCGTACCTTTCTCTATTAGGTTACTGACCCCCCTCAATAAACGCTTCCAAAGTGTCTCATTGGGGACATTAGTGCCCGTTGTACGTGGCTGGAGTCGTAATGTCACAGGGATTTCCTCCCTGTGCCGATTAGGATATTTTGGCCAACCCCGCAAACCGGGACGCTTGACTAGACTTTGGTGAAAGAGGATCTTGGTAGGTTTTGTAGTGGTGGAGTGAGGAGAAAGGTAAGTTTGGGACAGATCTCTCTGTGGTACAGTGTCTGGTTTTAAACCAGACATCTCAAAAATAATGCAGATAGGAAAGGTGTGACACAATTCAAATTAAAGGTGACAGTTCCACTTTAATACAAAATGGTGCTTTCATGGAAGTCTGTATGGGTGCAGTGTCATGTTTATGCTCAGGTAGGATATAGCTTGGTGGACTTCATACTTCAGAGTGCTGGCTGACATGTCTAGTTGCCCATCAGCCTTTTGATTCACAATGTTTAAATGACTTTTTTAATTTTCAGGGCTCCCTGGTATGTCGTGAAGCCAGTGATAAAGAAAAGGTACTGACTATGTTCTCAATGCTTGCATGGTTTTCATTCCTTATTGTTTTTTAAAACACCGATCATAGTTACATAGTTATATAGGCTGAAAAAAAGACATGCGTCCATCAAGCCTTTCCTATATCTGTTAATTTGTTGCTGTTGATCCAAAAAGAAGGCAAAAAATCCCGGTTTCGCTCTTTCCAATTTTGCACTAACCAGGAAACAATTCCTTTCTGACCCCAAAATGGCAGTTCAGATTTCTCCTTGGATCAATAAGCTGTTTCCCCATAATTAAAGATTATATCCCCGAGGTAGTTAACCCCACCTTTATCAGAACCAAAGCTCTTTCAAATGAAATGTGATTATCAGAAAGCTGGAGGGAGCCGTTTCTCTTTGGCTTGTCATTCTTCAGTGATACCTGTGCAGAAACCTGATGTAAAACGTGACAAGAATACAGAGTGCAAATTAAAGCATGCTTTTCTCAGCCTTAATTATGCATTTTTAGTATTCCTGGATAAGTAGCGTCTTTCAACACAATTAATTGTCCAGAAGTCACCCAGTTGGCTAAATAGCCAACTCCTAAATGAGCTCCTTGGTTAACAAACCAAGTGAGACATTTTCTGGATATGGGCTTTCTGAGGACCATTGAAGTAGACTGCAGAGAGCTATGAGATATGAAGTGAGATCTAAGCTATATAAACTGAAATTAAGAGAAAAGAGGAAAAACAATGACATTTAAGGAGAGACTCCCTCGCCTTATACAGGCTCAATAAATACAAGTAGTGCAGAAGTATAATGATATTTGTGCAGAGAAAAAGTATTCTGTACAAAGTGTTTTAATGCAGACTGTGAGCTGGCGTCTTTTCATTAGCGTTCTTTATGGCTATTGATTATTTTAATGTTTAGTTTTATTAAAAGCTTTGCTGAAGTAACAGAATAAAGTGTTTTTAATGCTTTGTCTGCTCTCATTTCCTTCCACATCAAGTAAATTCCAGCGATGAATAAACAGACCTTATTTGGTTGCCGCACACTTCATGAAAAGTATTCCTAAAAAAGAGCAGTAGTAGTCCTACAGACGCTATGAAAATATCATCCACTTTTTCCCATTGGGAAATCTTGATCAGCGGTGATGCTGTAACCCCGCTGTTGTTAACGTAACATTTTTCTGTGTAAAGTGTGATATTTCTAAAGCGGTTACAATGTTTGGATTTCTATCATCTCAACCCCATACATTTCTCTTTTGATCTATGGATACTTTTCCATAGTTTCCAACGATTATAATCCCTTACTTGAGACCCCCTTCCATCTCTTTATTGTTTCTGTCCCTTAAATGGGGGGCTCCCACCAGATTATTGCTAAAATCTCTTTTTAGAGCTGATCTCCTGTGCTAACCAGCAGCCGCAATCTTCCACCATGCCAGTGGACGGCTTGTTTGGTTAACTGTATACGCATAATGTCCTCTGTAGATAATGCAGATATGATATGAAGATATTGATGCATCAAATGCATTTAGAACTTTCATATTGGGTTAATGTGCTGTTCGTGTTAATAGATTTTTTTCCCCTCCAAGGTAAAAGACTTGCCAACCTTTAAAGACATGGATTTTTTAAACATGAGCCAGAAAGTGTACGTAGATGATGAACAAAAGAAGGCCTTCATGGACAAGTTGAAGAGAGATGTGGAGGTAAACTGATCTTGATATGCTGCTGCTTTAGGAAGAACCCTGCATATTGATTGATCTTCTTCCACAACATACATGCCATAGCTTTGGTGGCAGGCAGTGTTTTCCAACACAATCTATTTAATTTACATAGAATGACAAAGTGCTTGGTCCTCCTTAAGTGTGGGCTTGATTTAAAAACTTCACTTTAACACCCTGCCTCTTCACCCAACTATTCCCTGCCGCCATCAAGTTTAAGGAGGAGGCTTCGGTAACCCTCTTAACTTCTCAAAATCTGTAAAAACCCAATTTGGTCAAAAAATTTAAAATTAAATAAAAAATGGTAATGTGATTACACCAGCTATATACCCCAAAGCTATGAGTTCAAAGTTAGAGCACAAAGACAGAACTGATTACTCTGATTCCCACTCTTATATTATTCTTCATCCTCACAAGACTCAAGGAGCTGCGTCGTAAAACCTGGCAGCAGACCCTTGCCTAATAATTTTAAATTGCACATTTTGTTGTTATGGTACCTTGTACGTTAACTCTGGGCTGATCACGTCCTCAGGACCCAAACAACCCGTCTATTTCTCAAACACCGTTTAACTCCCTCAATCTTAATGTTATGACTATGGAAACCATATTTCTCCTACTCATAACTGTGAAGATACTAGGTGCTGCTTCCCTGTGTGACCCAGCGCCTTATGCCTGCTGTATTATATGGCACCCAGGACAGGACATCTGGTATCTTTTGGAGATGCCCTCCTTGGATGCTCCTCCTGCCCCACCGAGTTTATAGTGGGGTCTGGCCAGGTTTCAACAAGCATTTATAGCAGGAAGTGGCCTAAGAAAAAGTTATATTTTCTCTGATTCATGCAAGATGCCTTGTTAACCCTTTAACATAGTGCTGTGAAAAACTGCAGAACATTGCATTACAAGCTGGTAGGCAGTGTAGATAAGTGTAATTATACTAAAAGATGTGAAGTTAGTCATTCTCCTTAAACAGTTCACATTACCCCGCAAGAACAGAGCTATTTATAGCCAGAAAAAGAAGCAAGTAATTCCCCCCCCCCCCAAGCCGTTTCTGCGCCGTACTATTAAAATAACCCAAGGAAAGCTTACAGTATGAGAAAGGCATCCCTGCGCTGATAAGAAGTCGCAAGATTCAGGTTTTTCTGGTTACATTTTACTGCTTGCGACTGCGAATAATAGCTACGGGTTTATGTGAAAGTTAGGAAGCACGTTTTATCTCACGCTTGGTAAAATACATGAAGAATAGTTAAATGTTAAACTTTTTCTGTAACATCGACAGGTAGCTTCCCTCTAGATTGCAAGCTTTATAGGTGAAATTTAAAGGCCCTTCAAACTTTTGTGGTGTCCTCCTTGCAAATGCAGAACACCCCCGTATGCATATGCTTTTTTCTACAGTTACTTACCATGCAGCTAGTGATTGGAAGGACGTGTTTGCTGCCGCGTGATATACTCACTGCCAGCCGCCATTGCTTGCTTGGTAAGCATTCTGCGAGTGGTTTAATGAAACCCTTGTATGCAACCGGCGGATGTCTGCACAATGCAGACAACCTCCACTGCTTCCAGGCTTCTGTGACGGAGCACCAGCATGACATGACCGTCCGGTGCTTAGTTATAGAAGCCCTGGCGGAAGTAGCGGCCAGCAGCAGTGGAGGTTGTCTGCGCGCATCACACAGACCTCCACTGGCTGCCCCCACTAGACACCAGGGAGTCTGAAGCAAGGGGGAAAAGCCTGGGGATGCATCGGCAAGTCTGGGGGGGGGGGGCAGAGTGGCATATGGGGGAGTATAAGGTATATCAGGGAGGCAGAATGTCATATAGGGGGTATAGGGCATATCAGGGAGGCAGAGTGGCATATAGGGGGGTATAAGGCATATCTGGGGGGCAGAGTACCAACCCGGGGAGCGGATGTGCATAACTGTGGGGCAAATGGGAACGGAGGCCTTTTTCAGAATGTTTTCATAAAAGCAACACCACGCAGTCATCCTATATATTCAAATATATATTGTACTCGCAAATACTTTGTTGAGGATCCTGCCTGAGACAGTGTCCCTTTAACATGCTGTAAATATCATGGGGCCCCAGAACATGCATTGCGCAGCATACACAGAGTGTGTCATGACGTGATGTTCGATTTAACTCTCTAAGCTTTTGAAAGGTATATGTAAAACATTTCACGTTAAGCTTTGGCTACGTTTCCTCCTAAAATCCCTGTTTCTTCTCTAAATGGCTCATGCTCTCTTTTTTTTGTACATTCTGCTGGTGAGAACAGATGGAGTTTAGCTGCTGGCAGCTATGTGATATTGTCATGAGGTTTTATGCAAACCCAATAAGTGTGAGCTTTCTAGATTGGCGATAATATAATGTTGTTAGAGGATTCCGTGATATAAAGTATTCCGCTAGTAAATCCTTTGCCTACAGCGTTAGAATGTTCTAATCATATTCTCTGGCCGATTTCTCTTCCCGGATCCTCAAATGACATCTTGCACTGTGCACAAGATGTTGTAAGGATATTTGTGACCTTGCTTATGACATCATTGCTTAGCTCTTTTTTTGTGAAATGTTGATCTCAAGTGAGCTTTTTAAATCAGTGATATATTTTTAGCGTCTGTCGCTACCTGCATTATCGTTCCTACTTCCACCGCAAACCTAGTTGTGTCTCCGTAGTCAGAGCTAAAACCTAAATAATGCTGCCCAAAGTCCTGTTTTATAATGAAAGTCTTTAATATTTTAGTTTCTAGTTCAACTGAAAATTATGGATTATAGTTTGCTTCTGGGGATCCATGACGTCCATCGGGCAGAGCAAGATGAAGACGAGGAGGTTGAGGATGAGGATGCTGAAAACGAAGGGCCGGTGCTCAGCAGTGTGGGATCGTACGGAACCTCCCCTGAAGGAATAGCTGGCTACCTCAACTCCCATAAACCACTGGGACCCGGGGAATTCGAACCGCTAATTGATGTGTATGCGGTCAAAAGTTCTGAAAGTGAGTTGCTAAACGTACGCACTTTATATGTGTTATTTTATCTCGATTGCTTAAGCGAGAGCGAGCAGTGTCAGGGATCCAGGGAAGTCTATGGGTCACCAGCGAATGTAAAGAGAAGCTTAGCTACATGTGTGACTAATGTCCTCAAAAGACAATAAAGGATCATAGCCGCCCCAACATCACACAGAACTTCATGACTCCTGGCTGAAACCTGGCTGGCTATCCGATCCAGGTGCAAAATACTGGCCATAGAGGTCTCTGTCCTGCAAGTCCTGACCTGAATGGAGAGTAACGCCACACATAACCCCCCCCCCAAAATGCAGGCACCCAAAATCTGGTTCCGAGTTCTAGTCTTTAGTCACTCAGTCCCATCCAGGAGCCCGTGGCACGGAGGCTTCCTACGGTTTCATGGACCTCAGAGGTCTCCTCTTCAGACGAAATGGCAGATGGCGAGTCTTAAGTAGATACAACATGAATATAAATCAAAATATATACAGTGGAAACATACTTCTACTTGCAAAATCTATAGCTCTTTAGTTTATTTGTGTCCGTCTTAAGTTATATGTTGGTACCAAAATAGTTTTTATATACCCAGGTGCTCCACAAAAGGAGGTATATTTCATGGGACTGATTGACATTTTAACTCAGTACGATGCTAAGAAGAAAGCCGCGCATGCAGCCAAGACGGTGAAGCACGGGGTAATGTATTTTACGAGTATTTGCAAACTGTAGAAAAAGACAATTTCGCTCCAAAGGCATATTTAACTTCAATGACGCTGTGGCCATTATTTCTTTTGTCCAATACAACACAGCCTATGTTTGAACAATTTTCTAATGCAGATTACATATTTGCACTTAATTACCTTTTATATGTAAGAAGGAGATTGTTCTACTTAATGCAATTTTTCTTTTCTTTTAGGCTGGGGCTGAGATATCCACAGTCCATCCAGAACAGTACGGAAAAAGATTCCTGGACTTTGTCACGAATATCTTTGCCTAGTTAGAAAAAAGACACTTTATAATGAATAACCAAGGTTTTTGTAATCTTAAGTGCGGATAAAAGGTTTTTTCGCCAGTAGTATAACGGTGTGGATTGCTGTTGGCTCTTGTACGCAGTCTGTTATGGATCATAGTACTGGGTCGTTGGACTAGCGGATCATTTTAATGGTTAACAGCAGAGATCATTGAAACACTTGAGGAGGAGCAGTTTAATTGTGGACCATACCACTAGTAAATAGGGAGAACTCTAATAGAACGGAATAAAGTATAATGAGCTTTAAAACCCTCTCCAGTTACTAAACAGCGTGGTCTGGATAAATGCTGCACTGTATACCCGACTGGCTTCACAACTTTGGATTAACTGCTAATGTTGGCCGGCGTGTATTTTAACTTCTACTAAACACTAAAAGGCAGTCCTGTTTCTCTTCTCTGCTATGGCAGTTTTCTAAGGTTTTGTTACAGCATTTAAGTTTGAATATTAGCTTTCTAGCGCATTGTTAATATTTAGTATGAATTAAATATATAGCTGCTTTTTTTCAATGGATTTCATTCATGCTTCAGGGTAAACCGAAAATGTTGCCAGACTGCAAAGTCTGTGCCCCCCCACCTCAACTTAATGCAAACTATAGTTTAATTGAAAAGGTAAATCCCAAGGATCCTGAAGGTATGCCTGCTGGTGGTTATTGTAAGGGGCACACGGTATAGCTGTGAACTATGTCGGTTCCCTGAATTCTCCGCCAGCGACCTAAAAGATTGGTACCTGCCGCTTGCTAAGCACCACTGGAGTTGTAGTTCAACAATGTTTGCTTTTTTATATATAAAAAAGCCAGACTGACTCTTAATCTTGCCATCTCGCGCCAAGC
Source organism: Spea multiplicata (assembly GCA_009364415.1). Classification (NCBI taxonomy): domain Eukaryota; kingdom Metazoa; phylum Chordata; class Amphibia; order Anura; family Pelobatidae; genus Spea; species Spea multiplicata. Next base: position 40,093,531 of record VKOC01000002.1, on the reverse strand, counting down.
CATATATACAGTTCACCCTTACCCGGGCAGCTCTGGCGTGTTCTCCAGTGGTCATTTTTCTCAGTCCTCAGGGGGATAGCTCTCCGTGTGCTGTTCTACTTCAGAGAAGGAAATCTTTACAAGGAATAGTAATGTTCATTGCTAAACAGTATTAGTGGATTATTTCAAGCTTAAGGTTTGCCCGTCCCCGAATGATTTCGAGAATAAGGCAAGTCAACCATAACTTATTGGGCTATGAATTTTTACCATTCCACCAGGAGGCACCGAGCTGGATTCCAAATAAATACAATCTACCTATTGTGTTTCTCTAAGAAATATGCTGTGGGGGTGAAGGGGTATTAGAAAAGAAGAAATATATATATAATTAGAGAGAGATCCATCTATCGCCAAGTCTGTATGTATTTTCTCCTTCTTACGTGAGGGATTGTTGGGGTTGAAAGTAATATTTTCTCTTCTCGGTTGTGTATGAACATAATGTTGTTACTGTATTTAGAACACACCTCAATGTTAACCTACTATCTAATATTTAAGAATTCTCTAGACTTTAAAATATTTCCTAGGATGAGTAATAAATCAGATTCTATATTCAAATGTGCACTCTGCTAGAATTCCTAGTTCTGCCGCTGAAGCTTATGTACCACGCGGTGGTTGTTGAAGCCTTTTGTCACTGACTGCACCTTTAATCACTCCGGCAATATTCCTTTGAATATACTTTTTTTTTTTCTTCTTCTTCTTCTAAACCGGTTGCCATGTAATCCAGAAACACTTATGTAGGTCCCTGCTGGGTGAGTGTATGCATCTTACAAATGTCATTGGAAATTTGAATTATACGTACTGTGCTGTTCCGTAGAGAGAGGCGCAGTAAATTGCTAGCTCCCGTGGAGAGGAGAGATCTACGTGGAAGGTGGTCACGGAATTTGACTACATTCAACTATTCTGACCCAGGTTGTGTCGGTTTAAAGATTCTTCATCCAAATAATGTTTATGGAAGCAGTGACGGTCAGCTTCATTTCATGCATGGCAGTTAGATCCCACTTTTATCCAGCAGCTGCTTTAAATAAATAAATAAAAAAAAAAGCGACTGATTTTTAACTATGCATTGTACAGGGTCAGCCATGCTTTTTCCTCCAGGAGGAGCTGGGCACAACCTCCTGTTAATATCCATTTACTGAATAAACCCCAAAAGCATTAATATGCTTCGCTGGCATTTAATGCTTTTCTCAAAAGGCTTAATGGCATAAAAGCAACATAACCCTTTCTGTTATAACGAGAGAGAATTTTACCTATCAGTGCCTTCTTTTGTGTCGTGAATTGCACATTTCCAGACAAAAGAGAGAATGGAACCAGAATTAACATGTTTGGGCATTTAGCAGTAGGAGGCATGATGATTTGAATGCTATTTTTTAAAATATTATGTTCATCAAAGTGGGAAGGTGACTTTAAGGTTATCTGGTAGATGATTTACATTGTATTTCTGTTATTATACCAAATAATTCATTCTTGTCAGACTGTTGGCACTTGGCCTTGATTTTATTTCTGTTACGCTTTCCTATAAAATCCTTGCCATCGCCTTATAATTGTTTAAAGATTCATTCTGGACTCGTCAAGGTACAAGCTGTCAAAAGCAGTATGTTGAGACAAGGATCACTTTAAGAATATGAAAGTGCCTTTTTGTAAATAAGGATCGTTGTATGTGCCTGTACCTTTTCCGAAAAAAAATGTGCAATTCTCAGATCTATACCTATGTACGCACTTAGGTGTAGGGGGCAACATGTATGCGTCATTAAACTATGGCATTCTACCCTGTACCCATGTAAATGTAATTTATTTGGCTATAAGTGAGGTTATGGGTTGGCATATTATACCAATGCAGAAAAGCAAAGACATGGGTCACGGTTTTAGCAGCGTCCATCATGACTCTCACTACTGGTGACTTTTAACATGGCGTTTAAAAAAACAGATGTTCCACCTTATTAAAGTTTGATATGTACTATGTGGCTGTTGACCTCAATCTAGATTGTTTTGAGCAGTAAATGAGAAAAGTACAAATACCAGGTACCTGTGGCTTAAGTTTTTAAGCACTATTAAATTGAGGTCTATGGCTGTGAGCGGTGGGGGGAAAAAAGTCTAAAGTCTGTATAGATTTGTGTAACCCCGTGGTATACAGTTTTGCCATCGGGCTGGTTTTTGGATCATAAACTAAGAAGACTTAAAGGTATCATGGAATGAAGAATGCTATTCAATTAATTGGGCAGCACACAGCTCCCTGCCCAGCTTTCGTCTGATCTTGGATCCCTCACCCCAGCTCTTCCAGGCATATTAACATCAAAAGACCCGCTGGAATATTCACCCCGGGGTAAAGAAAAACGAACCGGTGTTCATGCAAATCTTAACTTACCTTTATAGATTCACGAGGAACGCCAGCCTGGGTCTTTAACTAACTTAAGAATAGCCCAATTTATATGTAATACACACCACTCACCTGTTTTTTTGTGTAGAAAATGCATGTGTTAACGAAGAACACAAACCCTGACTGCTTCTTTTCCATGGATGTTCCACCCAGAATTCATTAAGTATGCATGTGAGCTATAGTTTTCGATTTTCCTCTTGTGAAGCAAACGCAGGTTACCAGGTACATAAAAAATCTGGTATATAAATATTTTTAGAAGCACACATCCCTTTTCTTTAAGAAACCTTCTTTCCCCGTACCCTCCTCCCTTTATGTTTGTTTACGGCTGTCAACATAAAATATGACTTACACAAGATCAAATTCCCAGCGCTCAAATCCAAATCTACAAATACATAGTTGCCTCTCATTAAGAGGCGAGTCATATTTAAAAGACATACATATAGTACGCATATATAAAATGTCTGTATACTGTTATTCACCAGCAAAGTGCCTCTCTAACCCTCTCATTCTCCATAACCAGTAAGAAATCCCTAGTCATCTAAGGAACTGACCTGTGTTGTTGACAGTAAAGTAGCGTTACTTGCTTGCTTTGTTATACCCACTAAACCTCTGAAGGCTACTCACTACAATGTATTGATCTATAATATGACCTATTACTCTGTTGTGGTGGCTACTTTGTTGTTACAAAAGGAATGCATGTAATGCCAATGCAAATCGTCTCCATTATTTATTATATACTTCCTCACACCTCCCTCTCACCTTGTGCAAAGTCTTTAGTGTGGCTTACACACATAACACTCATTGCGTGGCCCGCCAGGGCACATGGGTGCTATGCATCCACTGCAGCGGCCTTAGGTGCTCATGGATTGCCTCCGGTAAAGCTAGTGAAACATCAATCTGTTAACAGGCAACAACCAGAATCAGCTTGTGCTGATTTCCTAGTGGGACCATAGTATGTCCAAGTATAGATGCTCCTCACATGTTGTGTCCTCTCGGCTTTGTTTTTGTTAAATAATGGATGAAAGGGATATGTTTACTCTTTACGAAGGCTTCAAGGTCTACACACAATCCAAATGGTAGAGGACTTCTCATCTCAGAAGCTGAAATCGGACACACCAAGAAAATGGGCAACATGAGCGCCACTCTGGTAGCCTACTCTTTGCTGGTATTTTGAGGTGTGCCCTCCTGTACCATCATTAGACTGAGCACACTGGCTGCCCCAACTCCCTTCACAAGTTGCTGCCCAGCAAAAGGGCTGAAGTAGGGGATCCATTAGGAGAAGATGGGTATAAAAAGTATTGTATGTTTACATCGTACGTCGACATAAAAATTACGTTTTAAAAAACTTGCACGCTTTACAGTAAGTGTAATGTTGCTAACTGTTTTGATTCCCGACAAAGGGAAGTGTTGAGGTTCCCATCCTCCCTGCTTAAAAAAGTCTGGTTCGTCTAATCAGTCAATGCATGTATTTTGTGGTGTGACCTTGGTGGATACGGAGTTAATACTGAAATAGGTTCCGCTGCGGTAATGAAAATGAAATCCAGTGCTGGTTTTCTTTCTTTTTGTTCATTACCTGCACACATTGTTGTAAACCGTGTGATATTTGGGTAACATTTCCTGCTCAAACACCACAGTAAGTTGATTCATTATGGCAATGATAATGAACTTCATTCCTTCATAGACTTTCATTAGTCAGTGTCTGTGTGATTAAGACTGAGTCATTCTATTTTTTAACCACAAGCCATATGTTAAGGGGCCAGGGTCTTTGTCTAGTCCATTGGACAAAGATAACAGAGCTAAACCACATACGAATAGCCTAAAAATATGATATAATGCAAACACTATAATTCTTTTAACCCCTAGAGTGACAGCTACATAGGCAACTACTTTTCTGTAGAGCAGTGGGGCCACCCATTGTCCAACCTGCAGTCTTCTCCTACCTTACTCTTTAACTGCAAAACTCTGTTTAGGGAGAAGACCAATCTCTGAGTGAAAATATATAAATATATAATCACTGACGTAACCTCACATAGCGGCTCCCTTCCATACTGGTAGAAAACCCTGATCCCTGCTAGAATACTGGGACCGCTGAACGTGACTTTACAGATGCCCACTCACAAAAAAAACCCAAAGTAAAATAAAAAAATATTTATTATAAAAAAATGGTCTAATTAGCTTTTCGTATCCCCCAACCAAAATACTGATGAGAGTGATGGGAGTTGTAGCCAAGAGAGTGTTTGAACCAGGGCTCCAAAAAGGTGGCCACGCTCCAGAATGTGTATTTACTACCAACAATTTTTTCTAAGCATGGTTATGTATGGGAATGTACAACCAATTATTTAATAAAGGGGGTCTAAGCTTTTACTTTTTAAATTTAGTTTTATGCAGATAAAAGGGGGATTGTTTCAGGTTTTTCCACTCTATACCATCTTACCTGTGTTTCTTAAACTAGGTAATCTATGAACATCTTAAACAATTAGCTTAAAAAATAGGATAACTGGCCTGGCCCCCAAGGGTTAACAAATTTTTTTTTTCTTGAAAATGTACTTTTTCATCAGTGATAAAACCAACTGGTGGAAGTTCCCCTTTAACTGGAAATCAGGCTTAGTGCAGTCAAAGCGTATGACTTACTGAAGATCACATGCTGCTATAAATTTAGTTAGCAATCCATGCAATAAAATGACCAGAAGGCAAATAGTGAAAATATGACCTGTCATGCATGAAACGAAGGAAATTAATTTTCACCACGTTCAAAGTCAAGAACTTACAGGTAGTTGAGCAGAATATTTAAGGACCAGCAGCATTTGTTAAAAAAAAAGCCATTTGCTAGTATTGATGCCTACTGTTGACGGTGAACTGATGGAGCATGACCTGTACCGAAAGCATTATGCAGAATAGAGCAATGTACTGTATATATTTAGCCTGCTATGATTATTACACAGTATTTCATAAGTATGCTTCTACTCAACGATGATGTCAGAGATATGACAAACATAGCCAGGACTCTGTAATGAAGATGGTGGCCTCAGGTGGTGACTGGTGCTGTTGCCCTGGGTCAGGACTAGGTCAATTTTTATTCAACTTTACTCCACATTATAAAGGATCGACCCCCGCGACCTTCTCTTGTAAGAAAGATTGAGCTGGCTCTGCATAATAATAATAACTAATGATAGATTTTTATTAATTTCACAAGGCTCACTGGAGCTGGTCTTTTACGATGCATAGTATAGTCAGGGATCAATTGTTCAGCTCTGCTGCACAAAACTCCTAGGTCCCCAAATACTCCCCAATACAGCCCCTTAAAAGACTAGTGGGATTAAAGACCCCCCAGTCTCAGCCAGACAAGCTGCACCAGCTACCCCACCATCTTTGCTGCTAAGTGTATGGTGCTGTGGAGACTCTACAACCAATTTGTAAATGGGTTGGTTGTGGAGATCAGAGATTACCCTTGTAACTGCCCCCATTGAACAGTAGAACACCAGGGAACATAACCACCCTGGTCTGCCCTCAGATGGTAGAAGGGCTGCCACCCTTCCTTGGACCTGTCACTCTAGAATACGCTGCCATCATCAACCTCTCACGTTCTAGGTCATCCTCAACATTTTGAGATCTTCAGGACATGATATTGACTAGATAATGCTGGCCCTGCCACATGTGGCTAATCTCAGCTTCTAAGCAGTTGACATTTAATATAGATTTTAAAACAATTACATTGACTTATGACTTATTTCTCTTGCTCACATCTTCTACATTTGTATATTAAATGGTCCTGCTCATACCTTACACATACCGTCATCATCATAATTATTAAACACATTCAGTGTGTGGGAAGGACAGAAGCTCCACGTTAGGTTCCTTTTCACAAGGACCCAGGTGATGTGCAGCTGCGCTTTCCCATTACGCATACCGCTGCCCCCCCAACCGCGGCTTTTGTTAGATGTGTGCCCAAAGTGTTCTGAATGTTTACAGAACTGTTTGAATTGCTTTCTTATTACTAATCAAAAGAACAAAGGTGGAGAATAGAATGGGTGCTTCCATTTCACATAGTCATGCTGTCATGACAGACTGACAGACATTAAAGGTGCACTCCAGCTATCAACTTATATTTTAGATTTTTGTGCATACAAATGTGTACAAAGATTTTTCTTCTGACAGGCGATGTGTTCTAACGAAGTATGTAAGTGGAGGTTTGCGACGCAGGTGATCCACCGCTGGAATGGGCTGATCGTATTGAACTCACTGATCACAGCCGGGGCTGGGGGCAGAAGCTTAAAGGAGTAAATTGACCCACATGTAAAGGGTAGGAGAGGGAGCCCCAAATGTCATGGGCCCCATGGCGTATTAAGCTGATCACCTAAGAGATTAAAAGGGTGGGAGTTTAGGGGTAATTTTGTGTTGTAAGCATCGAGCTGAAAGGATGTTCTTACCTATATCTTTCCTTAAGAAAGAGGGATTTATTTCCTTGGAATTAATCAGGTGGTTGAGATCATATAGAACAGGTAGTATGTGAATGGTTACGGTACTAAAGCTTCCATGGTGTCTAGTTTGAATCATAAGAGATGAGTGCATGTGTGAGTTTCTCGGCATCATAGGAGCTGGAGTTTCATATTCCACATATGGGTTTGTAAGCATTAGGGGGTCATAATTCTGCATTCCACAAATGGGTTTCTGAGCATTGTGGGAGTTGTAGAGCTTTATTTCGTGTACCTCCAATGTAGGTGGATATCTCAGATGAGGGGATTCTGCTTTACCTGTGTTCTGAGACAGGTCCGCAGTTCTGAACAGGTGGGGGCTGACAACCAAGTGGGAACCTGTCTATACACTTGTTCCGAGAATTCATACCATATGCATGTATAATGTTAGGTCAATCCCATACTTCCACTTACTACTCAGCTGTTTTTATTATAAAGGATATTACTGCCACTTACTGAGTGAACATAATGCTGCAAACAGATAGGGTTACTCCACGCATCTACCCCTCTGATGAAGCCGAATGGCGAAACGCATTAGTCATGTTGTGTATAACTTGTTTTTATGTATTTTATACATATTTTATTATATTTATTGTAAATAAAATTAAAGTGCTTGTAACTTGAATCTGTACATGGCGCTAACACCTATCACACCAATTGCCACAATAACAATCAGGAACTGCTCTAAATTTGGTGTTTTAACAGCCCCTTTTTCCCTTTCTTGTTCCTCCTTGTCTTTCTCCTTTTATAATCTAAATGCCCTCAACTCTACCCCTGGCACAGGCCTAGACATGCCATCTCATCAATAAACTTTACAGATTAAATGTTTTTTTGTCTCCATGAATCCTCAGGGACACGTGCTTCACTCATCAATGAAAAAAGTGAACCAGGGTAGGGCCACAGTGGATACTAGGTCCCCACCCTTCGCTTTCTGGGCCTGCAATGCCCCATGGGGCTATGTAGCCCCTTCCCTGGTGGAAGCCAGAGAGAGACAGATCTTCTAGGGCCCCAAAGAGATGGCCCACTGAAGTCTTCAAGGAAGAGTGTCTGCCAAAAGCTGAATCTTCAGGGGCCATGGGACAGGGCAATTTTAGTGAGAGGTAATAAAATGAAAAATATGCAAAATTTAGGGTCCAGAGACAATAATACGTGTAATAAATCAGTGTCCCGGCACTACCACACACGTGCCGAAAGCCCCAGGGGCTCCTTTACATCCCTTTGGCTTCTTAAGCCCCACTCGACCTTGAGGCCAGAGGACTAAGCGTTCCTTCTCTCACAGGTACTCGCTTGATCTTAGCCAAAAGGCAGAGAAGCAAAATGTTATCAGATCAATAGCTACGATCAATATATATATAGAAAACTACACATTCAATTACATGACTCCTCACCAAATCTCTGTGTGTAGACCATGCGTGACCATTTACCAAGAGTTAAACGGTAAGTATAGAGCATTAATGGGTAGTTGTCAGCCTTGGGTCCTCCACCAAGCTGTTATTAGGGACCTTTCTAGCGATGACCCCGTTACAGAATTACGATTCGTATTTAACTGCGGGCTGTGAATAAAAGAATTAGTGTTTCAGGTTTAGCTGGAACGCCTATCATTACGGTTCTGAAAGATGAGATACTACCACCATGAGGCACTACGGGCTTTCCACAGCTCAAAATATTGTCTTCATATTCATGGAGAGTTTTTATGTAACTTTGTGTAAAAGTTAGGTTTTAACGTAAGGACTAAGTTATCTCTTTAATTCCGCAGCCTTCCTCTAGTCGATAGTTATTTTAATTGTAACCGATTAAACAAATTAATGTAGAGACTTGGTTCCTTTGTATCTGCTGCTTGGTAGCTTGGAGAATGCAGCACGTGCTGATATTATACCCTCTTATTTTTAGACAGTGATGCATCGGCTCTCGTTATACTAATCGTTCACGGCATTAATCATGTTCTAACAATACGTCTTGGGAAACAAACCTAGCGCTTTCCAGAGAAGCACCTCTATGGCTGGTAAGAAAGATCTCCCCACCTGCCACCCATCTCTCCAGGGACTGTGTGAAATGTAGCAGGATGCCCCCTTTTGTCTCGCTCTCTCCGAGCTAATTCCCATGCATCCCGCAGACAGCGCCTATTGGTTGGGAATTCTGGGGAAAGACAGAGCAGAGGAGGGGATGTCAGAATCACCTCCACCTCCTTATCACCAGTAGCCGTTCTTTGCATTTTTTCCAGGCTCCTTTGCTGTTGCTATGGCTATGACCATCATTCCTGCAACGAAACACCCATGTGACCTGCTCTATTATGGCTGCTCAGATGGGAGGTATGTAATCTTACGGAATATATTCCAGATCTCTTGACACTGATTTTTAGCACCGGGATAGCTTCCAGATTTGTGATGTGTAGTGTTAATTGATCTGATTAACTTGAACGGCGTCTGACAACAGCACCTGGGGTCCAAGGCATGGAGTGAGGGCTGCTTAGGCTGGAATTTGGAGCAGATACCATGCTCACCTTTGAATCTAGGACCTTCTAATCATTATCCCGGTTTGGAGAAAGCTACTTTATTCATGCTGGATCCAGGGTGGGTATCCTTTTTTTTTGTCCTTTAATTTGCTGGGCTAAGGAAACAAAAGAATAAATTCTCAAATTACAGAGGGTTGTTATAGAAAGAGTAGAAGAAGAAGAAGAAGGGAGGTGTGGATGAAAAGGCGTAAATAACCCCTTTATTGTCATCTGAGAAAATGTATTTGGAGTGATTGTTGTCTGCAGAGAAGACAGTGTGGGGTGGCAGGGGCGGTGGGGGGTTGCTTGCTGGCAGCTGGATGCTGAAGGACAGTTTATGGATCATTGCATTACAACATTGACCATTCCCAGGCATCCGTCAGGAGTGTCTGTGTTACAGGCGTGTTCTCTCCTTTGTTTCCTCCTTCCTTGTAAGTGAGGCGTGTGTTTATGTATGATTCGGTATATATACCGGTAAAACATTAACGCAGAAGGGGTACATGTACGCTTCACTGCTGCCAACCATGACATGGCTTTACAAATAGCTGATTGTAACATAGGTTTCAATCAAACATGCAGATTTCCTCTAAAAATTGCAACAGTTTCTCCCTCCCTCCCTTTCTATGCATGTGGGCCGGTGTTCCGTCATTAACCCTTTATATGGATATTTCACGCGTTGGGAGAAAAACTAAGCTTTGCTTATTTGCAGTATAAATGAGCGGTTTGAACCTATTTGCTTTGTGCATCCGTTTCTTATATATACATATATATTAGATATTATTAGTATATGTGTATATATCATATATATATATATATAATAAAGTTGCATTTGTTGCTGTTTTAAAACCCTGGTATAGTTGAACATTTTTCTTATGAAGTAATAAAAACAAATTAGTTAGTTATGGTAAAATAAAAATTTTTATTAAAATACCCCAGTAATTTTCTAAAACTATACATTTCCACAACAAATATTTTATGATTGGTGGAGTAAGTTGTTTCACCCAATCAAGCCTTTTAACCTGTCTATATGTCAAATTATTCCCAGTCTTCCCAGTACGAGTGATGTATTTCATGATGGTTGGATTAAGCATTAAAGAGTGGCGAGGCTTAACTCTCTGGGTTCTTGAGGATTATGAGGCCACCTCATCCATCACATGTTGATCCAGCCAATAGGATCTGTCTGGAACATACTCACAGTACAAAATATATTTGTATGCAATAAATATACTATGACATATCCTACGACCAAGGTAGGGCAGATAAAACCCCGCTGGGAGTTTAGGGAGTGGCAAATTTTGTCTGCCTTACTTTTGGAAGACAGAGCCATTGTTTTCCTATGAAATAATGATGACAGCTGTGCAAATATCTGGGAACTTCCAGGCTCCCCGGTACCCGATAACGTCAGTGGGTGGGGCCAACATCATCTGTAGGTGGCACTTATGTCATTTGTTGGTGACACTGATACAGTCAGTGGGCGTGATCAGTGGCATTGTGGGTGTGGTCAGTCAACCGCTTCATATTTCTATGGGGGTGGGAGGGGAAATGCCACCCAGAGATTTCAGGCAGTGACCTGGAGAAGTGGAGCTTCACTGGGAGTCTCTGGGCAAAGCCTGGAGAGTTCCCAGATATGGTGATGGCACAGCCGTAAAAATATAAGTCTGTAAACATAAAAGTAGCCAAATACTTAAAAAATTATGAACTTCAGAGCTGGTTTGAATTATGCTTTAATCTCACATTAAACCCGCTAAATTTAGTGTGGAGACCAGATAGCCCCTTTAGCCAAGGACTCTAACTGGATATGGTAGGGCAGTGCTGCCCTGCATGGTTTCATCGGAACAATGTGGCCAACCTATGCTGCAGCATTCAATTAAAGTTCATATGTACCTACTATATTGGCTTATTAACATATTTATTGATCGTAATGATGCAGTCTATGACAAGACTTTTACCAAGCATAATGTAAATCAGGTTCTTATTTCTAAATGTAACCAAATTTAGTCGTGTAGTCTATGACCAGGGTCGGCCTATCTTAAAGCTACTGCAGATGATCCATCTCATTCTTGATGTCAACAGGCTAACAACGTACAATAAAACCCACTTTAGGGTGACTACCTATACCTGTTGCAAACATACGAAGAAGCAGAATGATGTCTGTATGTGTATATATTTTATGTACACTCTTACAAGGCTAATGTGTAAGGAAGAAAAGTGGTCATCTCAAATTGACGTCAATAGGGCCAGACTGGGGATAAGAAGGAAGACTTGGCACGTTAAGTCCGACGGCCGCCTAATGGTGTAAGTATGGCTGACAGCTTGATACAACATGCCGCACGTTTTGTTTTTATGCTCACATAGCGTGCAGGGGGGGTGTCTCCAGCCAGCACCCAAACTGTGGCTGGAACAGCAGATCGAGTGAGTATGGAGCTCTCTTGGCCAGTTTCTCTAGTTACATTTAGAAATAAGAACCCAATGACCAGTCCAAGATATCTATGTAATTGTGCGATTATAATATCACGTTATAATGTCTCAGGTATACATATCTCATGACCATGGCACATAAAGTGGAATTATAGTATTGTTTACATAAAACTCCCTTGAAGTCAAATGGGTAGAAACGTTCTGAAAAGATAAAGTTGCTTGGACTGCATTGTGTATTTTGGTTGAATGAAATGGACATTTAGATTTGCTGGAAAAAAAGCTGTATTAGGTTTTTATTCAGCCAGAAACAATCTATTGTTTTTTCAACCTGGCTTTATGTCTCCTTGCTGGCTGAGATCCTTTACAAATGTCTATCAATTCCATCACAGATGATCAGCATTGCTCCAGATCAACGCAGACCATTCATTCATTCACAGTGCACTTCCCGTTGTAGCGTCTTTTAACACACTGGGATCTATCTATTCACTAAAAGGGAGAGTTTGCAGGAGAGTTGTGGTTTTCTCTCTAGATTGGAAGATCTTTGAGTAGGGCCCTCCTCACCTGTTGTTTTTGTAAGTCGAATTGTTACGTTATATACTACTTGCTATGTTCTGTATACCCATTGTATTGTCTGTGAAATATGATGGTGCTATATAAAACAATTATTAAAAAATAATCTCTTTTACATCACTCATCATTATGAGAATGGCTAATCTGGTCCTGGATAATTTAATGGGTTAAAAGCCCCAGCGAATTCCTTCTTGCAGCACTTTAGCGAATAGACCCCAAGCTGTCTGCAGTGCTACCTGGGAGACCGATTAGATTGCATAGCTCCCAACGTTCTAGATGTTGGCCAGAAGGCCATGTTTTTGTTTTTTTGAAGTGTGGAGGGGCGAGGGGTTATGAAATATTGATTTATGTTGTAGGTATGTGTTAGGGCTGGCTGAGCCAACTGGTTTTAACCCCTTAAGGACAATGGGTTGTCCTTAAACCCATTCTTGACATAACAGCACATAAAACACCCACTTCAGGGTCACACCCACGCCAAGTCATTTCAGCTGTTCAAACTAGAACTCAGAAATCCCCCTAGAGTTCCAAGGTATTTAGGGCCCTTCCTAAGCAGGCTTCATATTAGGGTTAAAGGGCAATGATCACTGGGTATTTTAATCTCCAAACCATACTCTACAATAGAGCCGTTTGCCATCAACCAATAAGAACTCGCTAACCCGACCACCACAGCCAATCATCTGAATGCTTTTTGTCCAAAGAAAATCAGCTTTACTTCCGTACCGATAGGTATTGCTTTTGGGACACCTAGTACTTCTTCTACTACAATGTGGACTACATGGGTGCTTTCGTGAGATAAGGATTAGTATGTTTATAGAAAACGGGTTTTGGCATTTGGCTCATACCCACCGGTGTGTCATCTTCTGAGAGGGGAGAGATGGGAGGAAGAAAGGAGGCTGGCTAAACGGAGCACATGACAGGAAAAGCACGCCAGCACAGTAATGCCCGGGCCCGGGTAACCAGCTCGCTGTCAACACACGGGGGATGCAGGGTACGGGTAGGGGCATGCGTTGATCGGGGGGCTTAAAGGGAAGGGGGGGGGCGTCGCCGAGACTCGCCGAGACTCGCCGAGACTCGCCTTCACCGAATCACTTTCACTTTAGCATTTTCTCGGAGACGGTTCCGCTTACTGAATATAAAACCTCCCTATAGGCCGCCCCTATACATTAACCCTATCAGTCATATGATCGCAGGGGGAAGAAGAGCTCGATGATGGATTCCTCCCCTTTGTGACTGACTCGTCTACCATTTTTTTCCAGTTCACAATAGCACCTTGGGGGATTTCTTCTTTCAGGGACAAGTCCATAAAGTCTCCAGGTAAGGAACCCTGCCTTGTGTTATATGTGACTCGCCATATCCAGTGACAGGCGCAACACAACCACTCATATCCAGTGACAGGCGCAATGCAGCCGCACAAATCCAGTGACAGGCGCAACGCAGCCACACAAATCCAGTGACAGGCGCAACGCAGCCACACATATCCGGTGACAGGCGCAACGCAGCCGCGCATATCCGGTGACAGGCGCAACGCAGCCGCGCATATCCAGTGACAGGCGCAACGCAGCC
>VKOC01000002.1:40060409-40071405 GCA_009364415.1 Spea multiplicata | reverse complement strand
TGTCAACTCCAGGTTGACGGATGCTGTGTTCTTGATGGTCTTAGCCCTGTAAGGAAAAAATAATATTATGTCTGTTAACCCTTAACTCGGCTGACCACTTGAGTTCTTAGTGAATAGATTCAATAGATGTTTTCATTAGCTAATGTTCATGGGTGTATTACCTCTGGCCAAACATTAGAGTTGATTTGGTCTCTGCATCATTGTAGTTAGACGGAGAGCAGCAAATGAACATAGTGGTCCTGCAATTTCCTCCCAGGGAATCCTGGAGGATTCGAGTCATCTTACTGTCTCTGTAGGGCACGTAACCTTTCTGAAATACAGCAAAAATGTAAAAACAAAATGAGGTAGTTCACTCTTTTTAGTTAGCCCATCCTAGATATGGAAAACCTCGCCCCTATATGTGTATAGCTTCACTACCATGTATAGATAGCCCAATCCCTACAAAAACAGTCCCCAAGAAGAGGGAGAGCTACCCAAGGAAGTTTCCATGTGTGGTAATTTATGCAATTTATGTGGTAATTTGCCAATGGAGAAAGAAGTAATAATGTGTAAATAGTTTTACTTAACTATAAGTCTGTTATAGAGCAAAAGAATTCAATACATTTATTCTGCTTAGGTGTAAAGTATAAGAGAACATCCTTACCGATCCATCAGCCAGAGAAGATATGACATTTCCCAGGGCAGAAAGAGACTTGTTAATGTTCTTGGCTTCATCCAATACAGCACCTTCAGCTCCAGTCTTACTGACCTGGTAATACAAACGGTCAAATTATTTTGGTTTCTCAATACTAATAGAAGCACGTTATCTCATATCACAATCTTCTGACACTCCTGAAACCTTAAAGTTTCTGCCTTGAGATGGAGCGGATCATTGTAAATGCTTACGGATTCCATAAATAATTGGGACCTTGGACAAACAGACGGAGGAAAGAAAAAGAGTAATTTGTCTTCACAGATCTTATAATAGAAAGTGTCAGGAATGATGGACCTTGATAAATGTCAAGAAAAAACCTTAAGCTTAAAAATTAAAGCAAACTAAAAATTGAGCAAACCTTTGTTATAAATATCCAGCTATCAAGGTGACAACATACCTTGATTTATTGTGGTACCGTGGCAGAGCTAAACCACTAGGCAATGCATCGTTCATCATTATCTGTCCAAAACTATGGCTGCTGTGTTTGGAAGTAGGTCATGTTATGCACATTTGATGTCATTCTGATCCAACCCTAAGCCAGGCCGTTCAACACCAATCACCTCTAGCATGCCATGCTTGTGTAATCACAGTTTCCGATACAATGTACTGAATTCATTTTAGATTAATTCAAATAGTTATGGTCACAATGTACCATTGCATTTGAGGCTGATGTATGCAAACACACAGAATGTGTCAGTTAGTTAAATGTCATGTTAGGATGATGTTGACAACAGCTTCAGAGCCTCAAATGGTGCCTAATGGAAAGTCTAGCACTGTGGGTATAATAATCAGAGATTCTCTGCTGTAAAGGGTTACAATTCCAACTGAGGACAGATTTTGCTTACACTTGTGGCTAAGATCCTTAATCTAAAATCACAAAAAAACAGTTCCTAGCCTGAAGAAGTGACAGATAAATTACATAGTTATTATTATTATTTATTGTTTTATATAGCGCCATCAAATTCCATAGCTCTGAACAATGGGTAGACAGGACATAACAGGACATAGTTATGATTGCAGTGGTCAATATGGCTACACATCAGAGTTTGAAAACATCCAGGCTCCAGCTACCCAGGTGAAACCTGGGGAGTACCAAGGTATGTTAATTGTGCTTCTTGTTAATCAATCTTCTTTAGGGCTAGACTAGTACAAAGTGCAGGGTGCTGGGTTGCATAGCTAGAGACATTAGTAGCAGGAGGTGATTCTGTCCCTTTACAGATCTTTTGTCAGGTCTCACCTAGAGTATTGAGTACAGTTCTGAACTCTATCTCCAGGAGGACATTCACATATTGGAGAGAGGGAAACTAAAATGGCTAAACGTTTTCAGGGGAATGACCAGGAAAGACCCCTAAGTTATACAGACTTACACATTTGAGACATCTTAATTGAGTATAGATTTACAACTGCTAACATAAGAGGGCCTTTGGTTTTCATATGAATACTATTGCATTTTCTATGGAATGGGTAGATGTGAGTTGACTGTCTATGAAAATATCTCTTTATTTCAGGGGTGTCAAACTCGACTTGAGGGACACAAAAAGGCCTGGATTAACACAGAATCCTGTGTTCTGTTTATGGTACTGATTGACTAAATTGGGAACATGGTTTTGGAGTCACACAGATGAAGGTGTGCCATAGGATGTTTGTCCAAAATATGGCTTTTTTGTCTGACCTTTTCGCTGCCAGCCAAGTCCACCAGATACAGCTTTCCACTAAGCTTCTGCTCTGTCTCCACATTTTCCTGTTTGATGTTGATGAGGAAGATGCTATGGCTGCGAGAGCTGTGTTCATTCATGTCTAAAACAGATAGACAAGGGTATGAGGTGAGGACAAGACACAAATGTGAAAATATATCACCAATTATGGACAAAATCTGGCAATAAATAAAAAAAAATGTGGCTTCTATCTTCTAAGCAAAGGAAGATGGGAACATGGGGAGTACATTAAAAGACAGAAAAGTAGTAACAATTTTATAGATAAAGGCAGATAAGAAATGTAATTAGATATTATGAGAACTCAAGCACTTTAGGTATATAAGTTTATGGACACATAACTCGTAAGTGTCCTGTTTTCTACAGGATAGTATCGATTTGCAGGCACCATGGACCGTTTGGGGAGATCTATGACATCCCCTGTCCAGCCTATAGGCCTATAAGAGCAAATAAGTTTTGTGCTGTTGCAGGATCTACATAAGTCACACGTCCCATAAAATCACAAGTCTGCCTGTTTCCACAAGTCTACATAGATCTTAAAACTCCTCTAATGAAACAATGAACAGCTCTCACTTGTCACAGCTACATGGCGGTTGGATTTTCCTTCATCAATCACGTCCAAAATCTCCTCTGGACTAGATACAAAGCGCTCAGTGCAGCCCTGAAAGGGAAAATCATGATTAAGATTTTTTTCTTGTAATATTTTCCCTAATGTAGATAAATAACAGTAGCAACAGAGTTAACAACACTTTTTCCGTTACTCGAGAACCTTCCCCTTGTTATGGTTGTAATAGTGTTGTCCATATGAAAGCAACTATCTAATTTATCTAGAGATCTCTAGTATTTACCTGAGGCCATAATTAAGCAGAGATTAATATACAAATACATAAAAAAGAAATAATAATATTAATACTGCTCTTACTTGTAATAAGTTGCTTTTTGACAGAAAAGGATACTTATTGACTTAAAGTAAAGATGAGGTCATTCACCAGGCTGATGACATTTTCCAATTGTCTGTATTAGGTAATGAAAGGAGACTACTGATATCTCAGAGAGGCAATGTGTTTCATTCCTTGACTAATCTAATATACCCATTATAGAGATTGTGAAGGCCAATTTACATATAACCGAAACCATCTCTATTAGGCCTGGAGACAACAAAAAAAGGCAGCTTAATTTCCTTGCTATTTCAGACTGGCAGGTGATCAGATACAGCCTACAGTCAATTACAATGTATGCCATTAAATGATACTAAGTACTCTGATTATTATTCAGCAGTAACATCTTGCTGTCAATACATTTACCGTGATGTTGGCTTTAACCAAAATCTGCTCAAATGTGTATAATAATTTGCAAAAATGAAATTCCTTCCATGGCCTGCACGTCATTCAAGTGTAAAGAAATGATAGTGGTCTTTTTTTAGCCAAATCGTACATATGCTCACAGGGGCTCATAAAAGACACAATTGCCCCTGTATATAAATACCTCTTCTTGGCTGAGATAGCATTTATTTCAATAAAACTGAGGAGTAATTAAATTCATTTTAACCTCAAGGTGCCAAAGTTTTCAGGGTATAGACCCAAGAGGACTCCCATTATGATAATTTAAGTTGCCAGTTGCCCCCTCTATAATATATAATATATATTCAGTTTCCTCAACAAGGTCTGCCTGTGTCCAGCGGGTAGCAGTTTCTAGTACAGTTTATCCATATACTGTCACTATTAATATTTCAGTACAATCAAAATAAAGGTCACTGGGTACTTCTGGGTCAATTTAAAAAAAAATCTTCTTTATTCCTATGGTTGTTATACAATTTGTGGACTTGGATCTCGTTAACAATAAAGCAATAAAAAAACAACCACAGAGAAGGACATTTTCAATGTTTCACTTTTAATGTCTCCTCTCACCTTGACAAACGGAACACGGTTTTTGTCTTCATGAACCGAGAGGTTTGTCTTAGATACTGAAAAACAAAAGAACACAAAATGAACAGAAATCCAGATCCGCTTTGATTTCATATACTTTATCAATAAAAATACCTTGCATTTAACAGGGAACTAATATGTAACACAGCATCATCATTCCCAGAAATTACACTGTTATAAGAAACCATTTTTTTTTTGTTTCAAAGAAGGCCTTTATTTGACTAAAATTGAGAGGTGTCATATTAACCTTCAATTAAAAGGCATTTATTCTATGGAACATATGAAAACCACGGAAATTATCATTATGACAAAAAAGGCAAGGAATGGGTGAAAGTTATTTTTCAGGATCGCATGTGAATAGTTGTCAGCAAGAGGGGACAATTTCATTAAATGCTTAGAATTAGCCTTTTTGAAATGTTGGACCACAGTAGTATAAATGTTAGTCTGTATGATAACATGGAACAAAATTGTAAACTGACATTGTTGCCCTTTTGGTTGTTTTTTTTTCCAGATCTTTTCTATGTAGACCCAAAGTAGCAAACAGGTAACTCTCCAGGTATTATGGAACTACAACTCAACACTCCAGGGAGTTTCAGTTTTATAACATACAATGTGCCCTCTGATGGCTACCCTTTTGGTGCCAAGTCCAGGTTGAAGTAGTCTTGTTAAGAATAGTCCATTCAGTTAATTGTACTGGTATGCTGTGGTTAACAAAGTGCTTAACAAGATTGGTCGTTCTTCGCCCCCAAACCCGATATTAGTTACCATAAATACAGAGCCCTGTGCACACAATGTCGCAATAAAACAGCTTGACAAGTCATTTAAGTTAGCAAGTGCTATATTTTAATTATGCCCTGGCACACAGAAGTTAGCAAGTACATATCAACAGCCTCCAGCAGCTGACAAATGTAAGAATAAAATCAAGCATTTAATCTTATCGCCAAAGTAAATGAAATGCCATTTACATATGTTTTAACACTGTAATGTACATCAGTGCTTGTGGCAAACTTAGTCGCTACTCTTTTCTTAATCTGAGTTAAAAAAAATTACTAGAACCAATACACAACGAATAGCAATAAAAGAGGGCTCAGTGGACTGAAAATGGTTGCTTTGTTGGCTTGTATCCAGGACTGTGGTAATAGGGGGATGTCATGTATTTTATGGACACTCACCTTATGCTGGTCAGTTTGTTTTTGTGAGAGAGGGGAAGTTGAATATTGCTCACAAGGTTTAGTTGGTCCATGGTTTCATATGTTGTATATAAAAGGCTTATCACTATGGGAATCTTCTGCCTTGGTGGTCAGGCATAAGGTGAAGGTCCAAGCAGAGTGGAGGTGGGTGGAATGCAATTGGATGATCGAGTGGACAACTGCTAAGGTGATCTACCACCTTAAAAGTCGGGCTGCTGTGTGATAGTGGATGGAGTGGGAAAGATGTCGTAGGGTGTTGCAGTAGTGAAGGGAGGGAATGTATGTTAGCTTTTGAAAAAAAGGTACAGCCACAGGAGATATTGTGTGTGGGGCACAAAAGTGAATGATGGAGGTCTGGGACAAGTATCTGTAAGAGTGATAATGTAACAAAGAAAAACACACCTCCACGTGGTGAATATAAAAGTAAGTATAAATACCCTAATAAGGTTAGCAGCTCCCAAAAACAACACTCCTCATAAAGTGTACAACAGCAAATATATCACAAGATGGGGATGGGGATATATTTGCTGTTGTACACTTTATGAGGAGTGTTGTTTTTGGGCCCCATCTTGTGATATATTTACAAGTATCTGTAAGGTAATAAAATGTGCTGGTATGGGTATAGAGCAACGTGCCGCAGCGCCAGTGACATATAAGTAGAAGGCTGTTGAGAGAGGCTATGCAGTGGGACACTCACCATCAAGCAGGTCTCTAATTTTGTCCAAGTAAATCTCAAAATAGGAAACCTAAGGGGAAAAAAAATCTTATTAAAATGACTGTTGTGTATAAGTAATTTGCTATTCCATTGTGTGAACTAAAATGTGTGTACTGTAGATATCTGTCAACATTTAAACAATATTCCCTTCATATAAAAATCTAAATGCACAAACCACTCGACATGTTTCACTAATAAACATAGGGAGCATGTAGCTCTCCAGAACCCGTTAGGTGCTCCACAAGCTCTTGAGATTGTACGGTCATAAGAGTTGTAGCTCATCAGCAGCCACCCCCATTTCCCCAGGTTGTTTTACAAAAATTCCAAACCGTACTTTGCTGTTACTGTAGTTCTGAGCTTTCCGTTAATCAGATGTTGTACATGAATTTCCCTGAGCTGCGTTGCAGTACTCCTATAGTATTTCAGATTTTACAAATGTCTGTACTGATGAAGCTTTTGCTTCCACCCTGCGTCTCAATACTCAATATTTTATTAAAGAAAAACAGCGGGTTGGCTGCTTTTTCCTTAGTTAAAGGGGAAATCCATTGAAAGATATGGGATATGCAGGCAACGTGCAGACCACAGAAGAAGCATTAGTGGGAAGATCACAATGTTTGAACATTGGATTTATTACTATAGACACCAATGGTCCTAGTCCTGGAACTGATCCTGCCGATTGAACTCTCATAAAATGATATCTATCTGATTTGTAACCTCTAGGTCTACAGTGAGGATGCACAATTTGCCAACACAACATAGAAATACATTGGTGACAGTTTAATGTCCTTCACACCCCTACTATAGAAGAATAGTCTGTGAGTGCCCTAAGTACTTTAATTTGCCTGACACCGAAGAGGCTGACCTCTTCCTCTATGGCAGACCTTTCCACACATGTGCACAGGGGTCCGAACAGACCCCTACATGCAGCGGTCCCTGTGCCAGTGCTGGATCTGACTGGAGGGGAGTGCATCGCATGAAGGGGAAATGTCTTCTGCCAAACCATTTAGGTAGAAGGTGGGAAAAAGGACAAATGGGGGGGTTCTACAGAATCCTCTCTTGCATTTGGAAAATGGACAATGTAGAAATGTAAATAGCTATTATATAAAGTGCACAATATGGCTTTAAACTTATGCTGGAAAGAAGCTATTTTTGTAAAAACTTACAGCAGAGTATATTCCCTGTCTTTCTACATTTATCTGGAAATGATAATAAAACTGTTCATGGCACTAATATGGCGATTCTAATTAAAACCATGTAATTTGCATGCTTCATTAAAATGTTTTATCTTTCCCGAGAACAGTTATTTGACTTAATGACCAAATAATGAAGCAGAAACTAGCTGCAAATGTAAATCTTATTCTGAAACGGTCTGGGGGCAACTGATCTCATCTGCTGTACTTTACCTTGATATGAAATTCTAGGTTCTCATCCATGGAGTAGATGTGATTAAAGATGTCTCTAGCAATCCTGGGAATTATTCCCATCATCTGTGGATCATGAAGCTTCCCCTGAAAAAAAAGTGGTAGCAGGCAATTCATTTTAAAGACCTAATTGATAATATGATTTAAACAGAATGCATTGGGAGTTTACAGAAAAAATGTGTTAGTTATTTTAACAAATTAAAACTCACATCAAAAAAAAATTATAAAAGCATCAACATAAAATAAAATGATAAAAAATAAATTATGAAAAATATATGAAATACTGGCTGGCAACACATAGTTTTGTACATTTTCTGCTTTCAAAACATCTGATGGAAAACATAAAACACTGTGTGCCACCAAGGGATGAACAAGTTATAGGGGTTGCCATCAACAGACATCCCATCACGCTGTATTCATCATCCTAGCCTGTTACAAACTCCATTAGAAACTGAGTAGCTCATTTTAAAACTAAAGGTTTGACACTTGGCCCAATAAAATAAAAAGCCACGTTATGCCAACATAAACTAGATAACATAATTCAACACAAAGGGGATTAATTACCTTTGGGGTAATTTACTGGGGTAAAATGTTGCTGTTCTAGTAAGTTTAGTAAAATGTGGGTTTTTTGTGATAAAATGACTTTTGAACTGTTTTCTGAAATTGGTATTTGTTATGTTCTTATCCTGAAATCGAACTACTTTACTGTTAGCTTTATGAATTGTAACGCTTCCAAAACTCTACTCTGTTGTATAAATGCAATTGATTGTGGCATGTGACACTACACATTACAGCTTGTAAAAATACCAAGGAGTTTTAGGCTTGTCACACATTTAAGGAAAGCTAATTTTAATTCTTTCCTGATCCGAGCCATTTGAAATTCTCATTATGCAGGACAAACTCACCTCCATGGTGTGGGTCTTCCCAGAGGCGGTTTGCCCATAGGCAAAGATGGTTCCATTGTATCCAGCCAGGACATCTGCAAGAAACACAGAGATTTGCATATCTTAATTGCTCACTATATGTGACACAAACTCTAATGCCACGAATCTTTAGATAGTAGAAAATGTTGTATATTGGTCTTAAAAAAAAAATGATATATGTATAATGCTTGTAACTGTAAAGGTGGCTGTGGCAGAAGTATGTTATATATACTATACTACGTGCTTACATACCAGCGCTAGCCGTGTTAACAAAACACATTAACAGTCACATCTTATGACGAAAGGTTAGTCATTGTGGTCCAAACACTGTCATATAAAGGTGAAATGGCATGGTATGACATCATATCCCAGCACTCAGCAGAGAGGGCAGCGAGGTGGAGGTGAGTCATGAGCCATCGGTTACGCTTTGTCATGCCTAGGGCTGACCCAAGCCTAAATGCAACAAATGCAGCTCCCTATATAAGTTCCTCATGCTACTACAAATGTCACCACTCTAAGTGTGACATAATCATTTTTCAATACAGACAACCCAAGGGATCATAGCATATAAGAACCATTGTCTTAATCGAGGATATTCAACACATTTCTGACATGCATGGCTATTCTTATCTTTACTTGTACCTAGAGCAAAAGAGAACTACAATTCTTACCTTTAACAATCTGCATGGCACATGCATGATAGACTTGCTCCTGAGTAGTATTAGGGGGAAACACTCGGTCAAAAACATAGGGTTTACCCTGAAATACAAAATATATAAACAAAATTCATTACATCTAGAACAATTTTAGACAATTTTAAAACTATTAAACTACATCATGACAAGAGGTTACTAACATTTTTCATATTTTACTAACTGTGGATAAAGTGATTGCAAATTACTTGGTTTTAATATTATTTGTCACTTTAGTACTTCGAAGCAGATACTTTGAAGAGCGATTATCTAGAACAGATGAATTTTGGATGTTTTCCCCAATGACAAGCAACCCTAACAGTAATTATTCTCACTGCATTATGCAGGTAACAACATTTTTCTATACATTATTCCACTGAGAAAGGCATACTTAAAGATAAGTTTGCACACTGCTTTGAACCCTCAGATTTACCCTAAGGTTAAAATGACCAACTCGAGTTGGCACCTGGAATCTGACAGGTCACTCATGTGAAC
Source organism: Spea multiplicata (assembly GCA_009364415.1). Taxonomy (NCBI): domain Eukaryota; kingdom Metazoa; phylum Chordata; class Amphibia; order Anura; family Pelobatidae; genus Spea; species Spea multiplicata. The sequence continues at coordinate 40,061,638 of VKOC01000002.1, read as the reverse complement.
TCATAAGTGCGACAAGGTGGAGCACGCAACAAATACACAACTATCTCACAGCTTCTACAAATTGTTCCAAATTTGGCCATTTTTATCATCTCACCTAAACAATGTTTACTCTGTGAATGCAGCTCATATAAGTGATCTCAATTTTATGCTGCTAGTTAGTGTCTGAAAAAGGTGTCATAAAAGAGATTTTTGTTGGCTTTTTATACAATTTTGACATATTATTATATTATTAGTAGTACATTTGTAATGTGTATTACTTAGCTGGCAGCACATAATGGTTTTACCAAGCACAAGAAATTTCACATCAATCTCCCTTGAGCTACGCATTTGTACTACTGCGTGTAGAGACTAAATGTATGTAATCGGTCCCTGGTTAGTCCTTCTCCACCATGATTTTACCAAGGAGGCGCCATTTAATAAACCTGTTTAGTAAGCAGCAATACAAGGGTATTTTGTATCATGGTTATAAAAGTTAACCCTCTGTAATAATAATGCTAGTTAAGTGTGTCCACCCTGTCCCATACTAGTTACTTACTACATACTTTTAGTTTTAACCCCCCCTTTTTTCAGATGTAAGGGACTAATTGTTATTAGGTTTAGATATATTTGTTATAATGTTGTCTGTATCACACAGAGTTACATTAGTATTTGACATCAAACTGAAAGGGAGACTCCAGCCATCGATTTGACAGCCGGGTGGCCCCTTTAAATTTCCAAATGCATTTGCCCCTTTCATCACCCATCCGCTATTTTCCATGCAGGAGAGGTCTTCTTCAGCATGGTTCTGTGAACATCACAAATGGGTCTACAGAGACCACTTGGACACTGATTGGCTGCTTCAAGACGAATTATTAGCCCACAGAGGAAGAGGGAAGCTGCAGAAGGTGCAGCTCCTACCTAGGGTAAAGTGCTTTTTACATTTTTAAAGAATACTTAATAAAGTACTTTAATATGTTATTCTTTGGTGAGGCTGTTGGGGACATTGAGGTGCCCATTAAATGTAATACATTGTGTTTTTGTCATAACTAGCATAACTCGCTTTTGGCGATTCCTGTATCTCACTAAACGTGGAAGGTATTTTATTATTTATAACTATTTTTATGTGTGTAGTTTAATAATTTATCAATGTACAAGAAGAGGGGAACCCTTCCCTTTATTTATACTCAAAATATCCCATGTAACCAATATTAAAGCCATCAATTTACAATGGACACTGCATATTGAAACAA
>VKOC01000002.1:40003808-40054435 GCA_009364415.1 Spea multiplicata | reverse complement strand
ATGAAAATAATCGTTAGTTGCAGCCCTAGTTCCGTACTTACTATTAATACAAGATTATTACGGGTAGAAAATTCTACTTTCTCTAATTTAGCGCAAAATGGCATTAATAAACTAACAAAACTAATTTGTGCAGCCTTTCCCTAGTTGCAACAGACGTTTTTTCCATTCATGAGAGCAGACTTTGTATAGCAATCTGTGGTGCAAGCCGCTCTATGCCATCAGCTTCTGTATTCTATCATCTCGTATACCGGTCACGGATATGTTTCACCAGCTAAACTGGCAGTGTGCGCTACTGTATTGCATTAGAATGTGTCTGTATCCAGATGTGGTGTTAAGTGTATCGTGTTAGCATCTACATGTTAATCTTTCTAAGAGTGTGCGTGTCTGTAGGTATCTTTTTTTTTTTTTCCCTGTTACAAAAGTATGTGCAGGTATAGATTCAATAAATAACACATGGAGACTCAGCATTGCAGGTATTAAGAAACAGAACAACACACAAACCCAGCCCTGCAGCTTTAATGCAAACTTAATCTCTTCTTTCTCTTTACTGCACTACTATCACAACTCTTTCTGTTTATTTCTCCCCCTTTTCTTTGATCACACATTTTCATTATCTCTATTTTTCTTTATTGCTCCCTTTTTCTCCCTACCTGTCCCCTTCACTTCGATCGCCCCCCTCTCCCATTTCTCACTGCCATTCCCCTTTACTTCCTCATGCACTGTTTTCTTATCTCTCACTCCTTTTTCATTATCTTTCCCTTCTGTCTCCCCCTCATTATGTCTACTCTATACTTTTCTTTTTTTGGATAGACTAGATGAGCCGAATGGTTATCTGCCGTTGCTACTTACGTTTCTCCTTTTTGTTACTATCTATATTGCTCTTTCTTCTTATTTGGGCCTGTGGTGGGAGTCTGTTGTCTTCCTGTCTGCCGCTGGAGGACCGGTTGAGGAGCTCACGAGTCTCCCTCTAACCAGCCCAAAATAAAGGGACCCCAAGATCTGTTCTTACAGACTTCTCGTTTCACTGGTCTCTCTCGATGCTGCCAGCAATTGATACTGTGCGCCAAATAAGATATCATATATGATTCATCATATCAATTGCCGGCACCATCAGAAGGGAAACACGGGGTCTGTAGGCCAGTAAGAGGGAGATCCATTATCTGTGAGGATATACTGCGCCCAGGCACCACGAACCCTAGGCATGCACCTGTTCTCATAAGGTGTGCTGATGGTGGCCCTGTTACTTTAATAATTAATAAGGCAATGACCATTTCAATAAAAAACATATGCTTATATTTTACTCTCTGCTGTTCATGTACCTGCCAGCCCCGTCTGAGGCTTTAATAAACAGAGTTTCAGTTGTTACTGCCACCAATTTTAGGACTCTTGGAATAATTTATTTCCAAGGCTTTCCTAGGTAGTACCTTTGGCTATATATACCGAACATAGAATTTGACAGCAGGCAAGAATCCTCCGGACCATCGGATTAGTGCAAAAGTAAAATATACATCAAGACAAAGGACAGGAAGTGTCTGCTCGCTGGATTTGGAAAGTTTATTGTGCAACAGAATTACACAGCACCATTGTGCTTCTGATCAACACTAAAGAATAACTCACTTCAAACATATCTGGCGTTTTTGGAAAATTGTGATCCACGAGCCATGTCCAAGCAAACTGAACCGAGAATGGGCTAAACTCACTACTCATGCCCTGAGAGCAAAGCTGTTCCTTACCTCAAAAATCCATTCTTCATCACACCTTCCAAAGTAAAACGACGTCACCTTACAATAACTAATTTGAGTTTCGGTGTTTTTAAACTCTAAATAGAACAAATTTTAATACATCAGGTGTAATTCAGTAATATGAGAGAATTGGCCTCTCATAAGGCTATATATGTAATATAAACCCACGTAATGTGTGCATCAAAAGGAAAGGTACCTTAACCTCCTGTTCCAAGGATCTGCTTGACTATTTCTCAAAATTGTGTTATCTTTCTCCTGTTGATAGTCGTTGAAATGTTTTCCTTGGTTCAGGAAGAACAGGGGTGGTGGAAGGAGAAGGGAGAGGACTTCACAATGTGTTCAAACAGCAGGGCAAACATTACCTGATCTAATCGCAGCTTCTATCAAAGTAACATTTAAAAAAATGACAATTTACAACTAAGCTAGCATTTAATGAGAAGCTTTATATTTTTTATCATTACTGTATGCCTGTTTGTATTTAGAAGTTGTGATACCTTTTAGGGGGCCACCATGGAGGGTCATAATGTACTTTAGATGGAAGAAGAAAACACCTTATTTCTAAGTTGATGAAACAGAAGGTATGGACTACAGGCTCCATATATCAAATTATGAAACTCTCAAAGCCACCATTCTTTGCTGACTTGGAAGTTCCATAAAACTACAAAAAAAATGGAAAAAAAACCTTTTCTGATCAAAACCAGAAGGAACCGTTCTACCCCAAGTACTCCACCACAATAAATACACACACACACAGAGTTCAATTTAAACATATTACCACACTTTTCATTTTAATACATGATAGAAAATAAAACAACCCCTCAATAATCAGAAAACATAAAATCTAAAAAAATGTCTTTCAAAAATATTTTCATCGTTAAATTAAAGTCAACTTTCATATAAAAAAGCTAAAATTCACCAATTGTAAAAGTTTGTTTTGTTTTTTTCTTTTTTTTTGATTTTACAAAAAAATATTAAAAGCTTAAATGGGGGGAAATATTTTACATGAAGAGGCAAAAGATTAATACAAAAAGTTTTTTGTTTTTTTTTTGCAAAAGTTTTGTTTCTCCTTAAGAGTATACAGGACACTTAGGACTATACAATATTTACAGAACACGACCGGTTATATACTTGCATAATTGAGTGTATGTACGTTGACCTCAACTCCTGCCAGAGAGGTCTGAAACACATGGTAGAGAAGTGCTTCATTACCATCATCAATGAGAAAGGAGATCGGTCTGTTGAGGACTCCTTGGCGGGTCTGTATCGAGCTAGGCATAGTGTGCAGTAACTGGGTCCAAAGCTACATTCGATAGTTTAGGCAGTAGTGTCTATGAAGTTTCATATGACCATTTACACGCCTGTTAAAGGTTTTTAGTTTGTACAAGTAACATTGTTACAGGAGTGGGTTGTTGCGTTCACCGTCCACTCGCTTCCACTAATGCTTAAAATGACGCATGTGGAGCTGTTCATCAGAAAAATCCATGTGGAAGCACAATACACATGGAAAGTCCCAGAGGTTAATCTAAGGATAGTTGTTGGGGTTTATTCACTAAAGCACTAGAGATGCGATTTTACTATGCATTATAAAGGGCCATCCACGGGAAATGTCTGAGTCTAAGCTGGTCCTGCATAAAACATAGGTCAATCGGTGAAGGGCCACCCAAGCTGTTTTGGAGCAGTAGCTCACTAAGGCTGTTATAATATTAAGACAAGTCATTAAAATGAAAATGCAAAGCTCCCTCTTCAGCCAATAAATCTAAAACTGGCTAGCTATAGGGAGATACAGCTATGCTTGTATCGGTGTAGACGACACAACTTATATTGTTTTCAAATGACCTGGTGAAATTACCTCTGAATTATCGAGAGAGGCCATGCGCCTGTACAGATTTCTACATGCATAATTTCCTATTACATTGGGAGAAATAAATACACAGTATACTTCTATGGCTCTTTGTATTCCTTTAGGATAGAACTGTAATAATGCATAAACAGATCATTTTAAGCTCTGCCCAGAGGTATTGAGGTCAGACATGACATCGGATGGGTCCTCTTGTGCAAATAAAAGAACGACAACTTAAGTTAAACAAAATAACTTGGTAAGGACTTTAACTGTGATGGGCCAATGTCTCTGTAATCTGACGCAGTAGTACATGTACATGAAGCGCATGAATACATTACATATCAATATGTATCTGTCAGTTCTGCATTTGTATATGTGGGTATATTTCAATAACACGGTCATACAGCTAATGGATGACTTTTGTAGTGTAAGTATGTCATTTAGTCACCGCTGAGTACTTGACGATGCAGTTACAGAGAGATGGAAGCATGCATTGGCTACACTCGTCTTAGTTACGTGCAGGGCTTTGATCACAATCCATATGGTGGTTGTATGACTGTTCTAATAATTTCACTCAGTTACATGCTACAGAAAAAGACTGCGGCCTGTTTAATGTATTTTCAGACATTTGTCTGATCTGCCATGACACGTTTCATGATGATAAGAATCATGGGATCTGACATGAAGATGTTGATCACTGTATTGCACAAGGAGCAGGTCATGGTAAACATGGTATCTACACATCCCTTGGGTTAGGACAGAAAGGACCACTAATCTGGACACATTTTCTACTGGAAACCTTCATGTTACTTAAACATTCAGCTTGATGAGTACGGTGATTTATATCACACACACATATGTGGATCCCCTGGATATTGTAAAATGCGTGACTATCACAGCTAACAGTGATACCCATCCTATCCATACTTAACAATAGCATTCTGTGTGTGTTTTATGACAAGGACATCCCTTGGCTTTTAGGAGAGGGAACCCTAGCTGATGGCATAGCAAGGTGCGCGATCATCAATTTCCGCCACAAACACTAAAATAATCACTGCACAAATCCTCACTGCTAGAACTGGCTTTACTGGCGTGGTAGTCATTACCACTGAAAGCTAGAGCAGCGATTGGGGTACTCAAAAGATTTATTTCCAGAACTGGATTACGGCTATGCACATGAAGGCAGCCCATTGTTTAGAACATGCTACACTGCAATAAAATATTAAATATAAAGACAGCACACCTTTCTTTCATCAAGATTACATTTTATATATTTAGGACGTCCTCTGGGCAAGAGAGAGAAATTGTATGGCTTCTAGTTCTAGTAACTTAGCATGAATGATTAGAGTATACCATACACACAGGGATCCCGTTCTATGACCCTCTGGGTGATATTCATCCCCCCCTAGTAATTAGTCCAACAGCAGAGGTGACAGCATGTCACAAATGGGTACGCAAAGCCAAACTGAAATGCATGATTTCCCTGAATCCTCTATCAGTACTCGGCAGTTAAACAAAACAGTAAAATGACTTTTACCTTACATTAACACATCCCTATTAGAGTTCTGTATAACGTAAAATATCCAATAGCCTTGCAGCACTGATGGCAATGGAGGAAACTCATTTTCATCTTTGCCCCAAAAGTTAAAAATATGGTCTATAATGCAGTTCACCAGCCCCTTTAATAACGAGTCACGAGATGTCCCTGCATGTTTTACTAATGTGCTTCTCCAACAACTGTACTCGAGTGGCTGCCCAAGTATTCTGCTAATGCAGACGCTCGGTGCTGGAGTTCTCCCAAAATAAGCAGCTGAAGCAGTAGTTAGGTGTAGCCTATACACCTATGTATGTGTCCGGTTCATAAAGACTTGAAAGAACCATTCTAGGCCTCCTTATGTGTGTGTTTAGGATACCAATACAAGACAGCTACTTCGGTAGGTGCAATGGCCATGGGTAGGGCAGAGGAACGGACAAGAAAAATCTAGAATAAGCAAATCTACAGCTACAAAGTGGATACATAAGGAAGGAACGTGATTTCTAGTGCAGAATACAAGCTGAGCAAAATTAGGACCAAAGGAAAAAAATTGGCTAAAGACAATGCAGGTAATCGAATTTGTGCTTTCAAGATGAAAGAGTTGATATTCCTGATGGCTCATCTATTCTGTAGTGTTTTTTCCCAGCCCCTTCTTGGACTGTGAAGTGATGACTAATTCTAGTACATAAAGATTCTGATTACAAACAGTGATAGGAAAAAAAAAAAAAAAAGAATGGCAAACCCAGTCCCTTCGCAAATGATCTGCCAAGTCTCAGGGGCGATACGCCAACTCAAAGTAAAGCAGAGTCAAATACTGTAGTTACGGGAGGTGAAAAGATATTAAAGAATTTGCACAATACCATTGATAAATACAGTGAGTGTCCTTATAAATGTATATTTCGATCTAAATATTTAAGGTCCTACCTTAAAACAGGCAACTTTTCTTAATATATAGTGGGAGGCTTACATTAGAAAGGGACTAAGGCCATGGCGATCAGCGGGGGTGCAGGCCAGAACAGTGGCCTACAGAATTCAATAGTTGAAAAACAGGTGCAGTGTCAAAGTTTTCTCCACGGTAGTGTGCGTGAGACGGCGACGTTTAGCCTGGATCTGCATGTATGGAAAAGGTGAGAGGTTCTAAATAAAATGTTAGAGCGCTCTAACCAGTTGAAATCTGCATAGCTTGCATCTGATGGATGGCAAAAGAAGTGCCTTATAAGTGGAGATCAGTCAGAGGAGGCATTGGGTTAAGAGCCGAGAGAATAATAAGCGCAAGGGAAATTCGCTAAATCATCCTTCGCCTTCTGTTCTTTGCAGGGCGACCGGGTCGGTTGTGCCTGGCGGTGGGGCGATCGGCCTATAAGAGAACACAAAATCAGAATATAAGGAGCAATCTGATATGGTAACAAGAGTGTAGTGAAAAGGGTAATCTACTCAATGCCTGCGACACAATGTCCTAAAAACACACGAAGAGCGGCACACAAAAGAAACACCGATGGAAAGAGAGGAAATAATGGAGGGGGGAGGACCAAAAAGAAGTGGGAAAAAAAAATTAAAGGAATCGCAGAACAGAGATGAAGAGAGGTGAAGAGATGAAATGCAAGGAGAGGAAGCAAGTTAGGCTTGCAGGAAGTTTAAGAGGTCCGTGTAAAAGAAGAAACGCAATAGGTACTCATTGAACATGCTTGGAATGACCGTATTGTAAAGAATTACACTTTTTTAATAAAAATTTTTTGTTTTGCTCATTATATAGATCTTTTCATGAGGTAAGCACACTTTTAATGCATTACGAAACATTTTCCCGAAATGCTGGTCGAAGAATGGTGCCAGTTCTATATTCCACATCATGAAACGTAGGAACCAGGGCACCTTTACAATAATAAAAATAATATACAATTAGAGCAGGGGGAGAGAATCACTTAAATACTTCAATAAAACATACATTCTTCAGTTTAATATATTAATAAATATGAACTATCTGTAATGCACCCGCAAACATAATGTTATAAGGAAGCCTTACAAAGAGCAAATGGGGTCGAGGCTTCTTAAAGAAAAGTATTTAATAAATTTAAAAAAATCAAACATATGGTGCAGGATATGGATACATATGGATACATATATTCACCTATTAACGCGTTTCTCTGGATCAGATCATGGCTTCAGGAGAAGGAAATCAGAAGCATTTGTTTATATATTGCTTAGATTTTATTAAAATACCTTTTCCTTATTATGGCTTCCTTATAGTATTGTGCTTGTGAGTGCATTAGAGCTAACCCATATTTATTTATTTTTGACTAATATACTACACTATGATTTTTTATTTATTTTGTTATCTAGTTAAGTGATTCTGCACCACTCGATATTTTCTGTCATTTCAGTGTTGAGTTGGAACTGCACACTTAATCCATTTTGAATAACGGATGGTGAATGAATGAAAGGCGAGGTCTGCCAACCTATTGCTGTATTGCAGCGTAGAATGTGCTTGCCTGGCAAACAGACAACTTGCTTACGTTTAAACCGTTTGCAGGGTCAGCAGTCGGCCATTTCTCAGGAACAGCTTCCAACCGAGTGCTTGTTCTCTGTGAACTAGAGCCAAGCAAAATGAAGTGTTAATTCGATGAGTATAGTTCTGATACTAGCAGAAGCAAGATTTGAGGCAACAGGAAGCTGCAGACGATGACCCATTAAAACCATACACATTGAGGGGTAACTAGAAGAAATCAGAGCCGTGCGCCAATACGGAAAACACGCATGATTTCACACAGATCCACAGATTCAGGAGAAATAGTTCAATATTGTGTATTTTCTTCCACTGTTATGCAAGTCATAGGTTTTTTTCTTGCAAACACTACCCCTCCACAGACACATAAATGCAGATGATAATTGTCACAACTAATAGACAAAACGAGCATTGCACCTATTATATGTGCCCCGCTGATATTGGCTGATGTGTTCGGAATACATAATGTAAATAAGGCAGTAATGCTGCCTCTGCTGTGCTTTACAGTACGTATGAAAGTAATGCAAGGGATTTCACGGACTTACTATGAACCCGTGATCACAACAAGTTTAACAACCTAACAGTAGGACTACTTGGAAATCAAAATACATGCTTGATCCTGTGGTCAAGAAACTCTAATTAGGACAAACAAAATGAACGGTGGCATAACTTAAAGGTCATTCAAGAGCATAATTTCTCTTTGATTTTCAAAGTACTTACTTTTGGCCCCGTCTTCTTCCTCGCCGGGAGCGTTTCAGCAGCTGGGGTGGCACCTGAAGTAGAGGAGACAACGTGATTCACCTAAACAGGCATGGTCACTTTCCCATAACTAAAGACAGAGCAGTTAATTATTTAAATATAATAATACACTTGCTTTAAAGAAGCATCTTCCGTTATTATGGTAACAACCTATCAATACCTACATTTTTGTCATGGCAAAAATATAAATGAGCCAATTTTCTTCTTGATTAAAGAATTACTTCTGAGAAAGGTCTAGGTCTTCAACATAGGAGACACGTGGCTGCCAAAGTGAGACGACCAGCCCGGTAACTCCTACGCAGCTACAGCGCGAGTTACTGATATCTTTTCTGTAGTGTAGCGAGGATGTCCGTCAGCTTCTAGGCCAACAGGCAGCCTTCTTCCACCTCCGCAGCTACACGCAAGTCTTCCATACGACAGAAATGCCTTGCGTTTGCTGTTAAGTGTGTGGCGCTGGATCAATCACAGACAGATTGGATTTGGCTTGGCAAGAACTAGCTTGTTCTCACAAACAATGTTTAAAACCTGTCTAGTGTGTGTCTGGAGGTGTAAGTGTAATGTTCAGTATATGGCGTGCAATATACGCAGAGGCATCGGATTTGACAGCAGATAAGAACCATTTGGTCCATCCACTTTTCCTGATGTAGAGACTCAGACCTTAATGGGTCCTTGGTCTCTTCTTAGATTCGGGACAGCTCTGTGTCTATACCATGCATGTTTAACACAACTAAATGATATAAGAAATATAACACGTTTTAATGAGATATCTGCTTATATTCCTGCCTTGTACAGGCCTCATATTACACATTTGTATTATTTGAGCTTGAGACTAGCTGAGCACACCGACATTTTTTTCTTTTTCCCTATATTCCTGCCTTGCTCTGATATTTTCCATGACTGAATATAAAATGGTGTTTATTCCTGTAGCTATCCCATGATGCTTCATTTTCGCGATCATTACAGAAGGTATCCGTTTACAGTCTGCTGATCACTGCTCAGTAACGAGATGATTTGATAAAGCATCCTCCTTACATCCTGTCTGGTATCCCGTTCTCTGCTGATCGCTGATATTTTCTCCAGTGTTTCGTTTTAATCTCTTAACTCCCTCGTGGCTTCTCTACGTCCCTAGCCATAAACTCACGGTTACCAGCGCCCTGACACATGAGCTCTTATGATCTGTGCTAATGAGTTCCATATTTCAGCTACGCAGAAGGACACGCTGTGCTATAACGTTAAAGGGGTGTGATAATCAATGTGGTGAAATATGCCGAAATCGCAACACAGACATTTGTACAGAATTTTAGTAGCGTAGCTGAATAAGAATACATCAAAATAGTCACACATTATAAAGCCGAAGAAAGGATTAATCATTTCATTTTTATGGCACAGTGCAAACCAAAGAGCAAGCCCTTAAAGGAACAGTCTAGACCCAAACCTGTAGCTTCACTTTTTAACGTTTGCATGGACTTCAATGCATTTCACAGCATACACTGTTAGTTATTGGAGTCAGAAAATAAGACTCAATTTGCTCTTCCCTTTGGCTGCCTATTCAGAAGCCAGGAGGCACCCATATGAACACATCTTGCACATGCTCAGTAGCCAGTCACACGCAATCTAGCGAAGCATCAACGCTCAGACGCCACATATATGGTTCCCTTCTCCGACTCCCATTGACTATAATGAGAGTTCTACTGAGCGTGTTCAAGAAGCATATTGTGGTGAGCTTCCTGCTTTCAGTATAGGCAGTTAGGAAGGAGTTTAATGAGACAGCAGAGCTCCAATAACCAAAGTATGCCCGTATTTGTGCCTAGCAAAATGCGCTGGTGTCCATGCAAAGAGGCCCACGAAATGCATTTAACATGAAAATAGGGTCAGAGTGTTACTTTACTATAAAAAAATCTGAATATGGTTTACAGATGTGTAAAGCGCATGAAGCGCATGCTCACCTCCACCTCCTGCTCCCTGGGATGTCCTTCCTCTTCCTGCCAAGTAACTTTAGCAATGCCCATCGCTGGCTGTGTCAGTTCCTGGCTATGCCCTGCTACCTCTCCGTCATTCTGCATCGCATCACCACCATTATACCGCCAATAGGACTGTCTGGAACTGGACAGCCTATCCCCACGCGGCCTACGACCATAAGACCGCTCACCTCGGGCATGGCCATTGAACCTGTAACCCCTTTCTTTGCCCTTGGTCAGCTCTATATCAGGAATATTTAAGGCATTAAATGAATGGGGAGAGCCCATCCATGACAAAAGATTTGGGGTAGCTCCATTTGTGACTTCAGTAGGGATAACAGGATCAGCCAGTATCCTGCCCCTTTTCAGTGGAGATACATTAGCATCTGTTTCAGAGCATAGGGGTTCAAATGACTGGGGCAAGGTCTCTGTTCTTGGGGGATCGGATGGTGTGCTGGGGGGAAGGTCAGCTCGAGCTGGTCCCTGGAAAGGAGGGCCTTTGGGAATAGGACTAGTTTCAAAGGCACTTGAGGTGTTGCCAACAAATGATCCAGTTCGCAGTGGAGGAATTGGGGCTACCTGAGTCCTCACACACACATCGTTTCTCTGAGAAGAAAAAACGGAGTCAGGAGGTTGCTGACAGACTGGTGGGACTTGAGGTGCAGGTGTAATGGGGAATTCTGGATGGGAAGACAGGTTGACTTCTTTATCGGATGTGGATGTAGCATGCGTCTGTCGAAGAGAAACAAATTAACAGTTAATGACAGTTGAAACAAAGAATTATGGGCAAGAAAGCGTTGATGCACGTTCGTGAGCTAAAGATGGCCACAATCTCCTAAGATTTTGCACTACAGCAAAAGGAACATACAGAACTGTATTTATTTAAAGGGCGCCAGTTAAAAAGTATAGCTACAGACATGATGGAAGACAAGTATACAAATAAAATGAGGGAATAAATAGCCCGCTGGAGGTGGGAGGGATAATACGGTTGCCAACTCAAATGGAGAAGGAGTGGATGTAATAGAGGTTATATATATTGTGGAAGACCCGAGAACCAAGTATACAAAACTCACCATACAAATCACACACACACAAACTTTAAAAAAGGAAGCTATGAGACAGATAGGCCTTAGTTGAGTTACCTGGGTGTTGTTGCGCTGCCCTTGCAGAAGAGTTTGTCCCTGGAACAGCTGCATCCCCAGAGCACCCGGGAGGGAAGGAAGAAAAGTCTGCTGGTTTGGAAGCAGAGCCTGAGCACCCAGCAGAGTTTGGAGGCTTCCCAAAGGCCCACCAGCATTTGCATTCAGTGCCGAGAGATCACCTGTAATAGAAACAATGGAAGGGTGGTGGATAAGTGGAACAGCCTTCTAGCAGAAATAGGAGAGGTATAAGGCTTTCATGAACACTGCAAGAAGAAGAAAATTGGGCAGACTAGATAGGGACATAAGGTTCTTATCGCCTATTACCATCTGAGAGGGTGGTAGATAAATGGAACAGCTTTCCAGCTAAAACAGTGAGGGCATTTAAATATACATGGGATAGGGATAAAGCAATCCTGAATCTAAGACCAGACCAAAAACTGATTAAGAACTCTACATCAGGAAAAACACAAGCAGACTAGATTGGCTGGATAGTTATTATGGTCTGTCAAAAATCTATGTTTCATGGTAAATTGTAGTTAGGTTAGGCATAAAAAGTGATTCTAGTCAAAAAGATTGAAAAGATTAAGCGCTGCGTAAATTTTATAAATAAAAGATAATAATAATATGTAAAGCATGGGCGTGGCCCTCTGGAACATATTAAATATGTATGTGGGGTATGACTATAATATAGAGATGTAGCTGAAGCTAAATTGGGTCATTGTTCAGCTGCTTACACCTATAGTAAAGCAAGATTGCAAAAAAAAAATTCTATTTAAGTAAAGGTTTTTTTTTTTTTTAACCACACTGGTAATTATGTTTTATGTGGTTCTATGATTTTAAAAGAAGGTCCTACTTCGGAACAAAATGTTGTAGAATTTGAGTGGGTTCATCAAATATGGTGATATGTGCCAATATCCAGATGGGTCCTTACCTAACAAACCAGCGGTTAGCAGTGGGCTGAGCAGAGGCGGCACCAACGTGTTGAGTCTGCCAGACTGCAGGAGGTGAAAGGGGTTGTGTGGTTCGGACGGAGGGAGTTTCCCCTCTGATAAGGCAGGTGAGTTAGTGGTTGTTGTAACGGACACAGACCCAGCACAAGAGGTATTGATGCCACTCTGAAACAGAACAAAAAAACACAAGCTTGTGATGAGCAACAACTCACACCATATGAAGACTTCTTTAAAAGCCATTGGGTGACCGAAGATATTTGAGTGATAAGTAATGCAGGGCAAGCCTTGCTTGCCCATGAAGTCTACATAACCAGTAGTTCCTAAAATGTGGGCAATTGGCCAACATCACTGTTTAAAAAATATTCTTTGGTGATCCGATCAACCATTTATTTACCAGTAGGGAGACACTGACAGAGGGAATGTTAAAGAGATCAACGAGATGCAAATGAAAATTCGGAGCTCTATTTTCATGTGTTTCGTTGGGGGACCCCTCCTCGTTTTTGGACATTCGTACAAATCCAAATGTGCAAGTCAGGTATTTATATTGATCTGAAATACACTCATATGCAATAGTTAAATGCCCTTTTGGGCTCCCTTTTTATGTTTAAATAAATTATCCATAAAACCTGTCTTTAATGTGAATATATATATAGCAAACACCAAATTAGAACGGTGATACACTGATACGGCACTGCCCAGACAAATTCTTATGTACCGACGAATTAAAACAGATAGATTGAAATAGACCAATGCCATCTTTCCCAGTTACCTGTCCCTGGCAGGCGGAGGAGTCCACAGCCCCAAGACTGGCAGCCAGAAGTGCTGAATTTAGGGCAATCAGAGCTGGTGAGGCAGAGACAGGCGGGAAAAGCAGTGGCTGGAGAGTGTTGTCCGGAAAGTTCTCAGGAAGGGTAATCTGTGCCTCATGTTTCTCAGGTGTGTCAGTTTGTGCGGTGGGTAGGGAGTCCAACAATGGTGCAAGAGAAGATAGTAGCGTGCTTTGTTGTTGGTTTTGTTGGGAAATATCTAGTTGTGGTAGCCCCAGACCACCGAGTGGTAGAAGAGGATTTTGCAGAAGAGAAGCCATCAGCAATGCCTGCAAAGCACCATTCTCTGGATCACCCACAGCAGATGGAAGTGCCAGGGGTGGGTTCTGCAGTCCCACGAGACCAAGATCTGTACCACCCAATAACGATGAGGAAAGTAAATTGAGCAAGCCTTGGTTTAGAAGCTGTTGGTGCTGATTCAGACCAAGGGAGAGTGGCAAAGACCCCATCATTGCCAAGTTCAGCAGGCCAGGGTTAGTAGCAAAGGGCAGAAGTTGATCCTGGCCCAGGAAGGAGAAGCCATCCCCAGCTGATGGTAGGGAACATGGCAATTCGTTGTTTGCGACCGGAGACTGGTTGAGCCGTGCACTGGAAAAAGCTAACAGGGAAACAAACCAAAACGTTACAAAGGGGAAGATAAACATTATACATATGTTTGCACATATTTCTAATAATGCAGATTATTCTGCAAATGGCTGCATTTATCCCCCAACAGAATTACATGTAAAATTCAGGCCCAAAAAACATTTGCCATCAGTGCTATAGGGTAATATACAAGGGATGTATGCGGCCCTCTAGAACATAAACATTATATGCATGTGGGTGTATTAATGTTATAAGGGGATGAACATAAACTGGGTCATATTTTACATATTTTGTGTGTTTTTATGGTTTCAAAAGAAACCCCTACTTGCCCAGAAAAAAGGGAGGGAAGTCTAATTTATGTGGTCACATTAAAAAAAAACACACAGAAAAGGTGAATTTTGATTAAAACGAACAGTAAAACGGCAAACAACCCCCCCCCCAAATTCATGCTAGACACAAAAGCTAAGTGAAGTAGAAAGGAAACCATGCCTCACTGATACTTACATGAGTTGGCCCCAGTAGGGGTTGATGGTAATTTCAGTGGTAATGGAGTCCCTGAGTTCTGCTCTGTAGCTGTCTGAACAAGTTGCTCTACAAGACCAAGGATGTTACTGTTAAAGTCCTGGGATGCCGGAGAAAGGCAGGGATTTTTGCTTTGGCTTGGAGACTCCTCTACTGATAAGCGAGGCATCTGAAGTGAAGAGACAGTCTGACCAGAAAGTAAATTTGAATGAAGGACTTTGGATCTTGCCAGGTCTTCTTCAAGTTGCCCCCCAACCCCCAACAGTTTGGATACACCAGGATTCAATTTGGAGTGACCACTAGGGCTATTAGGTGTTAGAAGCAATCCACTAGAATCTTGCGTACCAACATCAGGACCCGGGGAACTCTTCTGTCTTTTACGTTTCACCATTGCATCCCTTCTATGTGAATGAGTCCTGTTGTGCAGCCCCCGGCCATCTTGTGTGCCAGCTGCAGAAAGCATGGTATTGGGATTTAGCAAACGGCTCGGTAAAGTGCTAGAGGCTGGGGCTTCTGGTTTGGTTTGACTTGCCATTTGAGCCTTGGCTGCTGCTGTAAGGAGACTGCTGGCAGGGAACGAGGCGTTGCTTTGCTGGCCCAGAATACACCCGAGAGGAAAGCCCAGTAAGCCTTGCACTGCTCCCAAAGACACAGGTGGTGCTGTTTTATTGCTTTGGTGGGATAAGGCATGGCTGGCATTTGAAGAGGATCCCAGTTGGGCCTGCCCAATCGGAGGGAGGCCTTCAAGTATTGCTTTTGGACTATGGGGCACAGAACGTTTAGGAGAGCCAGCAGGCCGGGGAGATCTGGAACTTGCCCTCGGGGGAACAGGGAAGTGCTCAGAAGAGGCAGAGGAGTGGCGTGAGCGTTGAGGGGACGGTTCCATACTGCCAGCTGGGGAAGAGATCGTAGAGACTGAGGACCTAGTGGTAGAAGGAGAAGTCAGTCCTCCACCACGAGCAAATGGAGAATAATGTGCTGGCACGGCAGGCGAGGATCGATTAACAGAATTGTGTTCAGGAACAGAATGTGTATTTATGATCGAAACCTGAGAATGGAGTGGAGGGGGAGAGTTCAACACATGGTGCTTTGGACTGGGAAGCCTGCAACTGCTGGTGTCCAAAATGCCCAGCGGATCCTTCTCAGGGAAGGCAAAAGGACGTCTGGAGGCCTGAGAAGGTTCTTCCAGCGTCTGAGTGTAGGTGCCACCAGCCACATAACTACAAGAGCTAACTGAAAGTGATTTTGGGGACAGGCCTGAAAGTTCTTGACTGCATGAGGGGTAGGAAGGCCGATTCTGGGAAGAGTTAAAAGAATTAGAGCACAGCTCATGGGATATGGCTTGTGGAGTCCTGGAAAACACCTCATAGCTACCATTAGATGGTGCTGGAGGACAGTTCCTTAAGGCATAGGATTCACCAAGAGGTGCCCCATGCTGCCTATGTACAGGCGGCCGCTGGCTGGATCTGATGCCAGAGTACCTTTCTCCCAGATTGGAAGTGAAGGGATCCTGTTTCTGATCAAGCGGTTTCTCGACTAAGTGGTGAATAGGCTTGCTGTGGGCTTTTTCCATCATTAGTTTGGTAAAAATGTCAGGATCCAGCGAACAGGGGTGCTGTCCCATCTTTGGGCTGGTGGATGTCCCGTAAAAATTTTGACCAGGGCCACATCCTGTGTACGGGTGAAATGTTAAAGATGAGGCATTACTCATTGATAAAGATGCAAAACAAATACTAAATATATATATAAAAGACATACAGGACAAGTAAAATAGCTCTGATCAATAAGCACATTGAATACAGTATAGAATCAATTTTGCCAGGGGTCATGGAGGAAACGATTTCTAATAAAATGAATAGGCAAATGAGCAATGTACTAAGCTTTAGAGATGGAAATGTGAATGGTCAGGCTATATGTAAGTTAATTAGTCTTGCTTTCAATATCTTTTATGTGGAAGACACACCATGGGCTCTAGTTTATGTCATATAAACACTGGATACCTCAAACAACATTGTGCTGGGACTGTTCAACCCGACTAAAATGTGTACCCCAAAGTTGGCATGTATAAACCCCATGTAAAGACCTTGCAATGTGTGTTCTGTTTCCAGTAGACTTGAGGAAGCAACTTCCATTTTTTTCTGATTATAGATAAGCAATCTCAAGTGAAGGTCTCAGGAAAAAACAAAATGGCTCCCTCCAACCCCACACAAACTATTTTAAGGTATGTAAAGAGTATCGAAATTCCTTAAACATGCCTTGAATATGCTACAAAACACTATTTTATCAAAGTAGCAAAATACTTGTCTATATTGGTTTTCTTTAGTCAGAAATAAATTGTTGGGCGCTGTGCAGTAAAGCAAACAAAATCTGAGAGGTCCCCAATCAAAAAGAGAATTTTTATTATAGGCACCTACACTTTCCTATTTACGTATGCATGTTAATCGCGGAACAAAACATGCATTATCCTTAAGGCAACATTAATCCATAGGTGGCTGAATCCGTTCTGCGGCTCAAATCCCTTAAGTCCCTTATCCCTCTGAGAGATAGAAGTAGAGTGACTTATTACTCGGTGTTTACACAAGAAGGACATTAGGTGTGTTAGCCTGTCTGAACCAACATACTATCCAGTATCACACAACACGCACAAAGATACTTCTACGAACGTATTCAAAAGTAGTTTTTTTTTTTGTTTCTAACATGTCTTTGACATTACATGACCCAATTTAACCCAAGCAAACCATCTAATCCTTACCATGGACATTGGTGACACTTGTGAGGCGTGACCCTTTTGATCTCTATTGCGGTGTCGAGTAGGAGTATTAGTGGACTACTGTAGCAGACAACTAAAGGGGTTCTACTTCAGATAGAATTATGAAAGGTAAAATACTGACATTTCTTATTTGTCAAAATGTTTATAATGATTAATTCTGCTTGTAACGCTAGCAGAAGCCTTTTCAACTCCATATTAAACACCTGTTGGGTACTGTACAGCAATATTTCTCTAAGAGGGAAAGCATGGTTACCAGCAGCTTGGCTTTGTAGTGCAAGGGGAGTACTCTCGATGCTCTTGTACAAAGTAGCGAGGGCCACAATTTTCCGTCTATGGTTGCAGAGTTTGGTCATATCCTCTTCTGCCTTCACGTCCTCCGCGCTACGCCTCTTCACCACTGCTCTGGGGTCAAAGTTAAAAACCTGTTCAAACAACCACACGAAAAGGTTACTGGGCAAACTGGTTAGCAACTGAAAGTATTTACATTTCTTAAAAAAAAACTGATATAAGCAAAAGAAAGATACTTCAGATACATTTTTGATGAATTAAAGAATGTTTACAATGGATTTTGTAGCAGGTATATTGCGTAAAAACTTTGTTAAGACATATTTATTTATCCTTAGTATCTCAGCGAGTTCATAGATTATTTCTAACTATTAATGATCGGCTAGTTACCTAGCAAGTCCCTTAGCCACTCATAAAACACATTAATGGTTGCATTCTCTCTTACCCAACTGCTGCTCCAAAACACTATTCTGTTCTTAAGCCTCCCCGTGTCTGAATACACAATATATCTGCTATTGAACATGGGTAATACTGCTCTTGGATACTAGTTAATTGCCCTATATAGGAGGTTCACAGAATTACCTTGTAGATGTTCAGCGGACACTCTAACCCACACTTACAGGTTCCATCGGTGACTAGGTAATTCCTTAGGTGATCCATAGAAGTAAGAATAGTACCACTCGGACTGTAAGCCAAGCAGAATGGGAAATCAGTAAAACTTGGAGAGTTGTTGGAAGTGTGTCTTTGGGAATTGCATGAGTTGGAGCATTTATATGGGTGGCTGAAACTCACCTGATGTACGCCACGGTACCTGGCTCCACTCTTCTTTGCCATCCAATGGGCACTTGGACCGTTGGGGTCCCTCCATAGTTATCACCTCCTCCACTTTCACTACCACCATTCATTTTGTTCTCTCTTCTCTCTTGTACCTAGGGACAGGACACCACATCACACATATGTCATATGTCTGACTCATGTCCCATCGACAGAGATGGGACAATCCAAATGCCAGCCTCACACATTGTAACACGTTTATAGCATTTAGAGAACTCTGTGGCCCGAACTAGATCATTACACAAAACAGTGTAAACATTCACTTTAACCGAGTCAAAAACATTGTTCTGTGTGTAGATTAGTCTTTTCCTATGCATGCTTCCCTTTTTCACTGCAATATCCGAACTTGCCCCTACCCAATGGAAACATTATCCCAATAAGAAATCTACATTTGTATCGGTTCAGCTACCTATCAGTAATTGGGATGCGCACTTTCAGGGAGGAATTCTTTGTGCCTGCATTATTCAATCATGCGTGCAGGTCTGCAGCCTAATGTCAGCAATACGAGCATTGTTCTCAAATCCTTAGGGGTTAAAGTATTCAAGTGTCATCAGAACATGAGCCCGCACATCCACCGACGTCTGTACCTGCTCATTGCGGCACAATATGGGCGTTAGGTCTGCATGAGATCCTTGTTGCCCAGCATGGCGCGTCACAGCGTGTCAGGTTCCCGTGCAGGGAAGAAGCAAAGATTGGGTATCAGTCGCTTGCTCCTTTAGGGCTCCCTTGGAGCTGGGAGATCACAGCCAACCAGGGTTGCTAAGGATCCATGACGTCTACAAAGAAAAAATAAAACGAATGCAAGGTTATTGTTTGTTGTAGAAATTGGATTTTTTTTTCATAATCCTTTAATTATATACATTGCATGGTCAGCAACAGAGCCTTTGTAAGCCACCTGAAACACAAGAGTATGAGCAGGCTTGAAGGGGGTTGTGTTAGTCTACTCAGGTGTCTAATGCAAACATCACAAGCTCTGTATCTCAGAACGGTTCAAACACAAGCTGCTTGATCTGAACCCACGAATGGAACAGAGTTCGGAGTACACCGTTCTAACTTAAGATAGAATTCACAAGGACATGTTACTAGTGACTCAACCGTTTACTCTCAAACTCTTTCATGTAGGTCATTGGCTTCCCCTCGCCAATCACCCATTCAGCTGGCGTCTGGGCCTTAAAATGGACCGTATGCAGTAGTAACCAAGGGCTGAGAACTCCCCTGCCAATATATGAGTCCTGCGGGACAGGAAGGGGTAAGGCCACCACTTCCGACGGGGCACACTGCTAGCATAGGTTTGCCCGGGCTGCCATGTTGTGTTTGGGACTGATAATAAAAGCAGGGTGTCTGTGCAGGAACATCACCCTCTGAAACAGAAAGCACTGGGGATGGGTGGGGGTAGAAAAACGATCATCCTCCACGCTCTCCTCTCCAACCAGATGAAATAACCAGGACAAAGAGGCTGCCAGCCAGTAAATTGATATTTATTACCCTTAGGAAGAAAAGCAGCCATTCCCACAAGACACAATATGCTTCTGGAGGAGGAGCGAGGAGGTCAGACTGTATTAACCCTGTAACACCCAACAGAAATTATCTTATTCCGCACACTACAGGACAGTGAATGCATGCCATGCGGCTCCTCAGGGCATTTGTTTACATGCACGCGCACACACACATACTGTCACAAACAATGCAAGCCACCTTAGGGGAGGAAACTGCCAATTAGTTTGTTTCTTAGTATTCCGTGGGTCACGTGACTACACCAGAATCCAGATACCCCGCGGGTTTATAGACTTAGGTGTAATGACGTGTAATGGGTCTTTCTATTTATACCACTGCAGCCAAGGAGCAGGCATACCCATTACCTTGTGAGAGAGGGACCGACGAAACCTCTTTATAAAGAAATCGCAGCAACGATCCTTACGTTGCCATCCTGTACACACGCGCACAGGCATATTCAATGGGGAGTTATTTCTGGCCAATATCTTTAAAGTGGTGTTGGTGCCACAGCAACCAATGGAAGGTTCCTACTGACTGGACCCAAACGGATACTTTTTGCCCCAAATAAAATGAATATATGGGACTGGAATTGACTTGGAAGGGTTAAATTGTGACATTATGAGTTGTCGTTGTCATTCGTATGTGTATTAATGACGACTCTAAACCCTCAATTTTTCCTTCATCTCTCAATCAAGATCAATGAGAAGACAAAACATATGACAATCCTTAAATTTCACCAAATCACACTTTTCTTGCTTTTGTATAAGAACTGGAGTCAGTATACGTATATAAATGTATAGACAAAATAAAAATGATTTAACAAGGTCTGTAAAGAGACTAACCTGGAGGTTCCACATCCAGGGACGTTACGTTGATTATTTACATGGGAATTAAAAACTAGCTAATATCAGGGGCCTATTATTTGTGTATTAGTGTAACTGTTATAGATATATGTAGTTTGAAGGGTATATTTAACTGAATTTTCTGTTCTAAAGTTCCTGTATATATAAGGCTGCCTAAACCAATTCAATAACAATCAACATCATAGGTGAGAAATAACTTAATGGGGAGGAATAATAATATAGACCCTGAAAAGGCAAAAAAGAACTACCTCCAAGAATGTTTATTACAATTTTTCCCCCAAAGTACTGTACAGCTTTATTTGATAAAAGTTTCCATTTTTGAATCTGCTTCATAAAGCTGCGTATTAGTCATGTTATTTCTTCTAGCTGTGTTATCTTAGCCTGGTCTACAAGACAAACAGGCTGACTCCTTATCATACTGCCTGTGGAAGTAATATAGGCCGATGTGATGCTTTGTATCCCATTAAGAACCAGCCAAGACAATATTAAGGGGATAACAAGAAAGGGGAAAACACAGCCCTTTCTCAAGAACAGATGGCAATAATACAAGCAGATAACAATTCAAGTAGGAAGCAGACAAGAAAACCAATAAGCAACAAGAGGTTACATGGAGGGATCAATGAGTATCAGTGTGGGGGGGTAAACAACAACACTTAAGGTGGGGAAATTAAGGAGGGTCAGTCCTTTATATGGTGGCCAATCAAAGGGTTGCTTAACTTCCCAAATGGTAAGCTATGGGGAAGGGCAACCAATCAAGTTAAGCTACTGAGGGAGGGTGACCAAGAAGATGTGCGAAACGCCTAAGCCGAGTGTGAAGGCAGCCAACCGATGCTCATCCCATGGACCCACTCACTAATGCTCCCACTCCCATCACACCTGTTCTGTCACAATAAGAGTCTTATATGTTGTACAGTACACACATGGAGGTACTTCATCATTCACTTACTTTCTGGCACAAATCGTACACATTGTTGAAAATGAGTTTAGGTGGTAAGGAAAATACCTACTGCATTGGTCCAAGAGAGGATGGAGACTTTAGTTGGATGTGATTATTGGGCCATCATATAAAAGATGCACACATAAGCTTTCAAGACTCATGGAGGTCTCAAGCATCTGAAGAAGAGAACTCAGAGGTCCCAAACCAATTTGGAATTGTACATCTTTTTTTCCTTTGTTGGCCTAAAACAAGGTATGACTTTTTAAGACTCCATGAATATTTTTACAACCATTCATTAGACTGTACATGCCAAACTCAGCGAGACCTTTCAAGACACGAGATCTCATATATTTTGAAAGAATTTGTATCAAAATATTTAATGGAGATCTCTAAAGTGCAGAACAGACGTAGACTGGTCACCTGGCTGGTCACTTGGACGTTTTCTGTTATCCAGAAGCCCAAGAACGAGTTCTGTCTCTTGATGTAAAGACTCAGACCTTGTGATTTGGGATAGCTTTATGCCTATCCTGTGAACGTTCCCTTATTGTATTAGCCTTTACCACTTATGATGGGACACAGATGATCCGCCACTCTCTCAGTATAGTAAACATCCTTACATTACATCTAAACCCCTATGACCTCTTGTTCTAATATTTCTCCTCCTTTGGCATATGTGCTAGTAAGCATAATGTGCGTACCAGACCTCGCATCAGCTTTGTATTCAACAACTTTGTGCAGCAAAACAGTGCTATGTGATAAGAGGTTGTTACATAGCCTGGTATTACATACTCACCTTCATCTCATCCCTCTGCTTGCCTGATCATGAGCTTGACCACTTCCGGGTACAGGGCACATCGGCGCTTTCTGCATATTAGCCGTTTGTATGTGTGTTAGCTTTCATCTTAGCCCAATCGTCTAAAAAACACCTTGCCTCCTTATCGCACTGGCAACAGAAATGCTCAGTCTCAATCACCCAGCCTGATATTCTAGAAAGGGAAGGATTTTGGACAAGAAGGACTTCTTTAGGCTTGCTATTAAGAATAAACTCAGTGCCGCACATCATGAAATGTTCTGAACACAGAGGAGTCTAAGGGGGCATTTGCCGCATTTCCCATTTCACCCTCTAAGCAATTCAAAAGGGACTTTTAAATAAATAATTTATTTGCAACGTGGAATGGACATGCAGTGACTGCAGAAACATTTCGAAATATGGTGGGTATATTTCTAGCAAAGCAAGTGAAATAAACAAGTGACCCAGGGATTAATCAGTCTATAAATTCAGGAACCCAAACATATCCCTCAGCCTGAATAAAATGTGCCTGAAATTTACCCAAAAGACCCTGTCTCATCCATAAGTCACAGACCACTCTTTTGCGCTCATGTAAATAGCCAAGCCTCTCGGCAAGTTTCCATGCCCGTGGTACAGACAGGGTGCCATTGGGGACCATATTGAAACTGAATGCCAAAGGGAATGCATGCAACCATACAGTTCACCCATGCTCATATGTAACAGGGTGTAGGGAACAAATCCATGATGCCATGAAGCTGTAACAGCATTTCTCACTGAAACATTGTGTCTCTCTCACTCGGACATGAAGGAGTTGAAAATATTGTTTAGCTAACTGGGATAAAAAGGGACAACTTAAAGAAAATATTTCCATTTATGAGTAGCGCAAAATAAACTGCTGCAAGTGTGTATATGTATAGTGCTAGGGTCAGTGTGTATGTGTGTATATGTATAGTGCTAGGGTCAGTGTGTTTGTGTGTATATGTATAGTGCTAGGGTCAGTGTGTATGTGTGTATATGTATAGTGTGCTAGGGTCAGTGTGTATGTGTGTATAATGTATAGTGCTAGGGTCAGTGTGTATGTGCGTGTAGTGCTAGGGTCAGTGTGTACGTGTGTGTATATGTATAGTGCTAGGGTCAGTGTGTGTATGTGTGTATATGTATAGTGCTAGGGTCAGTGTGTATGTGTGTATATGTATAGTGCTAGGGTCAGTGTGTTTGTGTGGATATGTATATTGCTAGGGTCAGTGTGCATGTACATCATTCAGCCATAACATTATGACCACCTGCCTAATAATGTGTAGCCCCCCTTTTGCCCCCAAAACAGCCCTGACTCCACTAGACCTCTGAAGGTGTGCTGTGGTATCTGGCACCAAGGCGTTAGCAGCAGATCACTTAAGTTGCGAGGTGGGGCCTCCATAAATGAACCCTCGTGCCATGTGTTCTCCATGTAAGTGACGCACCCGGCCATCCTCGTGATGTAAAAGAAAATGTGATTCATGAGATCAGGCCACCTTCTTCCATTGCTCCGTGGTCCAGTTCTCGCTCATGTACCAACTGTAGGCGCTTTCGGCAGTAAACAAGGATCAGCATGGGCACCCTGACTGGGCTGCAGCTACGCAGCCCCATAAACCTTTCCATCAGAACAGCTTGTCTGTTGGATGTGACCACACGGAGCAGCCCATGAACCCATGAACCTATCGTTGGTTGACCACGTTTCCTTCCTTGGACCACTTTTGATAGGTACTGACCACTGCAGACTGCCCCACATGAGCTGCAGTGTTGGAGATGCTCTAATCCATCACAATCTTGCCCTTATCAAAGTCGCTCAGATCTTTATGCATGCCCATGTTTCTGCTTCTAAAACATCAACTTTAAGGACAAATCATCCTTATATATCCCACCAACTGACAGGTGCCACGATAACACGATTATCAGTGCAATTCACTTCACCTGGCAGTGGTCATAATGTTATGGCTGATCGGTGTATACAGTAGTGTCAGAGTCAGTGTGTAACTTTTTGACAGGTTCATAAAGTTAGCACAACAAAACGAGTGTTCTGTGATGGAGTGAAGTCATTGCGCAAAATGTTCTTGACGGTAACAAGATCACAATATTTCAATAATTAGCTTCTGTGCCGTGTGATCCTGGTACACAACCAAAAAAAGTTAAACCCAACAGTGTGCAAACACTACATCCACTCACCAGTGTGACCCACGGCAAACGCGCAACACACCACGATATACAGGGTTGTAAGTGTTGATATGTCATATGTATCTTGTACAAGCTCTCATAACTCCTGCTTGCGTATGACAGCAATCATGTCAAAATAGTTGACAACACATGACAAGACTTTAGCACTTAAATATATCGGCTGCACGCACAAGTCATCATTTCAGTTTATTAAACCTCCCTTCCAGCCTCCCAAGAATATGACTTAATCCGGTGACGTCATAAAACCTTCTAGAATGAACCACTGGCTAAAGCAGATTTTAATCGAGCACCCGTTTCACGTCCTGAAATATTTTGTGAAATGTATGCATTCAGACTTTACACCAAAATTTAAACCTCTTCCATAAGAAGATATAAACTCACGGCGACTGCACATTAAAATCCAAACGCGGGTAGAATTTCGGGGAATATTGTGTCTTACAATTTGTTCCATTGGTGGAAAATTATTATCTAAATAATTTTCCAAACTGATTGACTGATGTAAACATCAGATTTTAGAGTTGAGTACATACCTATGGGTTTAATCAATAAACGAAGAGTTGGCCAACTCCTTGACTTGACTACACATTATGAAGGGCCAACTGAGCTTCTGCTGAAGAAAGAGCTTGGCTGACCCTGTATAATGCATAGTTACGTAAGTGAGACTTCTCCAAAGTCTCTTTGTGCACTGAATCATACATTATACAGGGCCGGCACTGCCCTTCACGATGGAGGAATCTGCCAGTGCTGGCCCTTTATAATGAATATTGAAGAGAGGGAGTTGAAACCACCTAGTGAATAAACCCTAAAGAGTTTGACATCACCTAGATGAGATACTCTGTGGAATACCTTTACTTTCTAACCAGGGTACTATTACGTAGTACTGTTTCGGGGTAGTAGAAGTATTATTAAACACTCATCTACAGGCACCAGTAGTACTGTTTCCAAATAGATTCCTGGTCACTGTAACTAAACACATCTGGATCCACAATACCATTTAAACGTTAAGATTTCAGCCCACAATACACAAATAATATTGTGGAATCTGCTGTTGCCAATCACAGGTCAAGTTTTGCTCATACATTTGATGTAATAATATTTTTCATTGTTAGTACAGTAAATACATGCGGTTCTGTTCCGCTCTACACAGGTAACGATGGACAAGAAGGTAAGCGACCTTGGCTCCTGTAAATTTAAATAGCCAACCGTAACCTGGGACTCTCTGGTTTCGGCCGGAGACTCTGGGTGAAGCCGCACTTCTCCGGGTCTCTGGGGAAACTCCGGTTCGTGGGAGCGACGTTGCAACACCCCCCCCTCCAACAATAGCGGGACCACCGACCAACATCCACGGGACCGCTCACCCGCATCACGCAAGGGGGCACTCCGGGTAGCCAGAAAGTGCCCAGGTATGCTTATTATGTATATTTCAATATATACAAGTTACTCATTACTTTAAAAACAATATTTCAAAAACGAAGAGTACCAGTTATGTGGACAATTGACGCCATAGTCCCAGAAGAACAGCGATCTGACTCTTAACATATCGGGTCTTCGTATTTTCCCCAACACCATAGCAACCATAGAGACATCTCTATTTGGCGTTCAGGAAATATCTAAAAGCCTTTGTTATTCATTAAAAACCACAAAAATAGTATGTGACGGCAGAAAAGACCCATTCGCCTATCTATTCTGCCTTGATGTAACGACTCGGACCTTAAACAGTCCATAGCCTGGTCTTAGATTCGGGACATCATTATGCCTATGCCATACATGTCTAAACTCCCTCACTGTATTACTCTCTACCGCTTCTGCTGGGAGGTGGTTCCACTTATCTACCACCCACTCAGTAAAATTTACAAACTTAAAACCTGATTGCTACGGTAAAGGATTCCCAAAACAGGATCACATTCACAAACATTTCAGGAGTGCTTCCCCAAAGAACATACAAATGCTTCCTGGATATCGTCGACGCTGGATATTATTTTTAAAAAGGTACAAATAACATCACAGACGTGTAAACAAGCATCACCCTTCCCCCTACACCTGGATATCTGACATGTTCTTGTCATTTCGGTTACAGACAGCCACCAGCTGCTCGCTCTCTCACACATACACACTGCCATGTGGGGGAATAAAGAGGAGTTCTTCAGATCTCTCTACTCACCTCCACCAGATCAACTTTGTTTTTCCTGGGAAGCACAGAAACGTTGACAAGCAGCACTGACACTGGATCCCCTCCAGCAGATCCCTTCCTCGGAGGCCTCTCTGTAGCAGTGGGGAAAATAAGTGAAACAACAAAGAGCAATAAAAACCTGCTCCTTCTTATTGCTCCCCCCTCATTGTTTTTGTTGTTGTTGTTTTGCTAGATGTTGTTGATCTTGCAGCAGCCCCTCCTTAGTTCTCTCCAGAGCAGGCAGTGTTGTTATTATTTATTTTACTGGTGGCTAAGTATTTGGGTGCCTGGAAAATGATTGCAATGTCTTGGGAACCTGTTTACCCCCTGGAGGTCCCTTTTGAAGAAAGAAAGGGGACAGGTTATAGAGTTGGCTGGCGCAGGCCTGTGCTTGCTGCTAGATTTCCCAGCTTCCCCTGTCTCTCTCTTTTCAGTGGCTGTTTTCCTTCCCTGGACTCCTATGCCAGAAGATCATGGAGTTTCCTGTTACGCATGCGCAGTGACGCTCAAGGGGCAGCCTTGGGGATTCCATGCCCACAATGTGAAAAGCCGTACTACGGGAGCCGGGAAGGGCGACGCGTCTTAGGTGGTGCATGTCAACAAACGATTATGTGTATTTTACATCCAATTTTTTTTTCTTGTTTTTTTTTTGGTGAAAAGAATATATTGGTACTCCTTCATGGGACCCATAAGTTTATTTGTTACTGGTGGTTGCGGAAGATTCAGACATGACTCTGGGGTTTTGTTTAATTATAAACGGTTCAATTTTTTATGTATCAGCTATAAATAATGTGTGGTTGCAATCTACGTAGATTTGAGTATGATATGGGACAGCAGACCAACTAACAGGCGGGAGTGCGGCTGCTCAGTGCTGGAAATGCCCTAAACAAAAATGGAGATGATCCTTTACTGCTTGTGTCGCAGATTCCATCTCCGTGGAATTCGTGTCATTCCTCTGATTAAAATAAGTAAACAATTCTTTCTGAGTGACAGTTTTGTGTTTTTGGGTGGAATGGGCTCGGTCTCTTTATGTGGCTTCACTTATGTTTATGTGGTGTCCATTTTGAGATGGGGTTAGGGATCAGTGCCAGAAATATCCATCCTTTTGCTCCTCTGTCTGCAGGGTGAGGGACTCCTCAGAGGGAGAGAGGAAAGAGCTGTCATTATGAAACCTGGCCATAAACTACTGGGGCCTCTTTAAAGGGGACATGCATTCCAAACCAACTTCCGTATCAGAGCCATGCATATATTAAATATATAATCACAGTACCAACAGGCTTAGGCACCAACATTGCTCATAGTGGACCTTTAACGATATTCTATTAACCTTCATGGTCACTGTTGTCCTCATGTGGTCACTTTCCCTATACCTGGGTACTAATCACTCTCTGCTCAGCAAGGATGATATTTTTTGTATGAGTAATATTTTATTGCATGCCCCATAAATTTGATATTCATGGGAACCCTGTGTTTAACCTTGGGCCTCAGGGTTTTACCCCAATCCTAGGGTGAAGGATCAGATTTTTAGGGGCACAGAGTCTGGAGGTGACTCCTTTATCTTCAACACTGGTGTGATCATATATACTACTCCTACTTAATGTCTTTTCTACTAGACATCCATACCTGGGAACTTGTGGACTACCCACTAATGTTGGGGAAGGGGGGTCCTGCTGACATTGCAGGAAACACCCCAATTTAAAGAGGAAATGGGCGGGGAGTGGGGCATGTCAAGACCCCGCTGCTGCAACCTTGAGGGTTGACCTGGAGAAGCAGTGGTTCTCCCAGAGTTCCCAAACCTGAAGAGTCCCCAGGTATGTTGATATCCATGCTTGAATGCAGGTGACTCAATGTTTAAATCTTTTCGGGCTGTAGAAGGCTAGGATACATTCATACCAAGCAATCATTTTGAGATTCTAGAAAAGAGGGAAGGAGGCCAGGGAGATTTGGGGATAAAGGAGGGACACTTGGGAGGTACTATGTATAACGGGCTTCCACAGATACCATTAGATAAGGTTGGGGTAATTTTGAATTTATTGTTTTGTGGTAGATTGGATAAAATATTCCTCAACAAATACTTGGTCATCCTTGGATCAACAGATTTGTCCACAGATACATTTAGCTGCTTTGCTACACAATAAGTTTCCTACGACTGGAATATGCTGGCTTCAAAAACACCTGTACATATCAAACAAAAAGTGAGGCACATAATGCGCTCCAAATATGTCCCTTTGCATACGTTCAGCTTCCATTGGTTATGAAATTGCCTCTGTGCATTAGAAAACCTGGGTTTGGTCAATCCATTTAATACGCTCATTTTCAGCAGTTTGTTACATACAGTGTTCGTTTATGCTCGAGCAGTTCTTCATTTCGATACAAACACATGGTTTTAAGAGATGTTTGGAAAATCTACCACAGTTACAGATTTATTAAAAGCCCAATTGAGAATTAATAAAGTTTAATCCCAGTCCTGCGTCATAAAGTTGGCTTGTCTGGTGGCTTGTCTGGGGTAATGAGCAGGCCCGGATTGGCCATCCTGCGCACTGGATAAATTCCCAATGAGCTAACGGCCAACAGTTCACACACTCACCTGATCCTTCACCCTAGTACCAAATATCCTTGGTCATAAGAGTTAAGAGGTACACTATATGACCAAAGTATGTGGACACCTGACCATCACACCTATTTGAGCTTGTTGGGCATCCCATTCCAAAACCATGAGCATTTATGTTGGCAGCCCCGCTGTGTGATTGTGGGTCTACCACTTAGTAGCAGAGATGTTGCTACTCTTAGATAATTCCACTTCACAGTAATAGCACTTACAGTGGACCAGGTCAAATCTAGCAGGGCAGAAATTTCATGGACAGACTTGTGGTAAAGTGGACACCCTTTTGGAGTTCCAATTCATCCCAAAGGTGTTCAATGGGATTAAAGACAGGACTCCATGAACGCCACTTGAGTTCCTCCACCAAGCCATGTGTTTATTAATTTTGTTTGTGCCCAGGGGCAGTCATTCTGGAACAGTAAAGAGCCTTAGCCAAAATGGTGCCACTAAGTTGGATGCATACAATTGTCTAAACATGTCTTTGTATGCAGTAACATTAACATTACCCTCCACTGCAAATAAGGGGCCTAGACCAAACCCTGACAGCACTATACCATAATCCATCATTCATCAAACTTTGCACTATGCATTCCTGTAAGTGTTCTCCTGGCCACCACCAAACCCAGATTTGTCCCTCAGACGTCCAGACAGTGTGATTTGTCACTACAGAGAACATATTTCCACTGCTTCAGAGTTTACGCCATTCCAGACAATGCTCTGCTTTGCACTTAGTGATGTTCGGCTTGTGTACAGCTGCTCTTGCATGGGAACACATTTCACGAAGCTCCTCACACACAGTGCTTGTGCTCATGTTGTTTCCAGAGGCAGTCTCTTTGTGGCTCAGCTTTTGCTTCAATTTCACAATAATAGAACTTACAGTAGGTAGAAATTTCACAAACTAACTTGTGGCAAAGATGGCATTCTATGACTGTGCCACATTTAAGGTGACTGAGCTCTTCAGTACGACTCATTCTACTGCCAATGGTTGTCCATGGAAATGGCTGCCTAGTGTATGTGCTTCATGGTATATACCCTTTAGCAAGAGATGTGGCTGAAACAGCCCAACTCAATAATTAGGAGGGATGTCCGCATACTTTTGGTCATATAGTGTATATATTGTTTATTTTAATGTAAACACAGTTATTAATTTATTCCAAATATTGAACCATATGTACCATATGGTAAATTAAAATGTCAACACATAAGCAGATTTTATGCTTTAGTAACAAATGTCCTCCTAATTTCAGACCTTCAGAAATTGTCAGCCTGCAGGGAAAGTACATCCCGGCTACCCCATATGAAACCATAATAAATATTGGAAGGTACTTTGAAAAGATCATTCACTGAAAAGAAGTAGATCTCCAGCAGTTGCAATTCCCATGATTAATGTTATAGGGAAGTGAATTAAAGCAATAGTAGAGCCCAATTTTTAATGCTTCAGCAACCCAAGGAATTTGTTGGAACATTTACTTCTTGGCCTCATTTTTAAGTCCTTTTCTTTCTAATTTAAGGTCAGATTTGACGGCTGAGCAGATATACTTATATATCCTTAAAGGGTAGCAGCACTACGTGCTAGGGGAGAGCCACCCAGTATAAGAGGAGCTGTCATGTAAAGGAGACATCTCAAGCAATAACATGCATTACTTCATGGTGAAATGCACTTTTTTTCTGTGTGGCAGTAAGATACCTGTGGGCTAAGCAAGTTGTTATTTGAAGCAGACAGGCAGGAACACATACATTATGTTTTGCATTGGTATTTTTTAGCTCCTGTGCAGGTTGCGTAACTAGAAACCACAGGGCCCTGGTGTGAAAATTGCCCCAGGGCCCCCAAACTTCAGAGCTGGCCTGTGCAATCATTGCCCCCAAAGAACTTGTCTGTGAATTCTTTGCACCTTGCACCCCTTCCAACATACAATCTGGCACACATATGGAAACACACTTAAACAAATTACATACACTCAAGCTCTGTTATACATACTCTATTTCACCCACTTACACATACATGCTCACACACAAACACCTACGCATCTATGCCAAACTGCACAAGTTCAGGTTAGAAGGGCCCTTTCTAAACGATTTTGAAC
The DNA here is from genome assembly GCA_009364415.1 of Spea multiplicata. Classification (NCBI taxonomy): domain Eukaryota; kingdom Metazoa; phylum Chordata; class Amphibia; order Anura; family Pelobatidae; genus Spea; species Spea multiplicata. The sequence goes on along the minus strand of VKOC01000002.1, from coordinate 40,023,036 downwards.
TGGTACGGGGGAGACAGGAGTGTATCAGGGTCACATTACATGACATGACCCCGCGGCGAAACCCGAGGCTGCTCGCACGCTTTGAGAGCAGTAGTTATGCCACTGTTCCTGTGTGATTTACAGGCAAGAAATCTAGTGTTTGCTACATTTGTGTGCCTTTCCTAGCCAAACTTCTGCCTCAAAGGAGGGTACTAGCCTAAGCTAACGCTAGAAGCATTTTGGGTAGTTTTGCAACTATGTAAAGTTGGCTAATTATCTATACAGATTTATAAACCGTGTGTCAGTATTTACGTAATTATTATTATTTATTGTTTTATATAGCGCCATCAAATTCCGTAGCGCTGTACAATGGGTAGACAGGACATAACACGTAGTATGTAACATAAATTGACTAACAGAGACAACAGGTGAGGAGGGCCCGAGCTTACAGTCTAGAGGGAGTTGGGTTGTATTACACAAAAGGTAAAAGGGCCACTGTTGGGGATAGACCAGCCACGCTAGTAAAAGTATTGCAGGGGAGGGAGTAGGAAGGATAAGCTAAAGGAATATGAGAGGAAAGGGGTTAGTGTGCTATATTATAAGCATCCTTAAAGAAGTGGGTCTTAAGGGATTTTTTGAAGGAATAAAGGCAGGGGGAGAGACGGATAGACTGGGGGAGGGCATTCCAGAGGATTGGGGCAGCCCTTGAGAAATCTTGTAAGCGGGCATGAGAGCTAGAAATCAGAGGCGAGGATAGAAGGAGATCATTGGATGAGCGGAGAGACCGGGTAGGAGTGTATTTAGAGATGAGAGAGGAGATGTAGGAAGGGGAACCGCTGTGAAGGGCTTTGAAAGTAAGAGTGAGGATTTTGAAAGGAATCCTGAAGCGCACAGGCAGCCAGTGAAGAGACTGACAGAGGGGAGAGACGTTAGTAAAGCGATGTGAGAGGAAAATAAGTCTGGCAGCAGCATTCATGGTGGATTGTAGAGGGGTGAGACGGTTAAGAGGGAGAACGGCTAAGATAGAGTTACAGTAGTCCAGACGGTAGATAATCAGGGCATTGACAAGAGCCTTAGTGGCATCCTGTGTTAGGAAGGGACGGATGCGGGCAATGTTTTTAAGATGAAGGCAACACTTTTTAGAGACAGACTGAATATGGGGTGTGAACGAAAGGTCGGAGTCAAGGGTGACACCAAGACAGCGTGCATGAGTAGACAGGGAGATGATAGCACCATTAACATTGAGGGAGATAGATGGGGGAATCTTAGCACTGGAGGGAGGGAAGATGAGGAGTTCAGTTTTGGAGAGGTTGAGTTTCAAGAAACCTTCAGACATCCAGGTATAGACAGATGCAAGGCAGTTAGTTACACGATCTAAGACAGAGGGAGAGAGATCAGGGGAGGATAGATAGATCTGGGTGTCATCAGCGTACAGGTGGTAGTGAAAGCCAAAGGATGAGATCAGTTTGCCAAGGGAGGAAGTGTAAAGAGAGAACAGAAGGGGTCCTAAATCGGAGCCTTGGGGTACCCCAACTGAGAGAGGGAGGGAAGGGGAAGTGTTACTGGAGACAGAGACACTGAAGGTACGATCAGAGAGGTAGGAAGTGAGCCATGAGAGAGCAGTATCACGGAGGCCAATATCATAAAGCTTTTGAAGGTCCACCGTGTCAAAAGCAGCAGAAAGGTCCAGTAGAATTAGCATGGAGTAGTGGCCCTTGGATTTAGCAGTGAGTATGTTGCACATTGTATAATTTATTATATGGTGCTGTTATTTGGACCACAAACTCGAAGCCTCTTGGAGATGAGAGGCACATGATTACATCACAAGTGACAACATTGCTTCCAACACATGGCAAGGAATTGCACAAATATCAGCACCAGATTTATTACAACAATGGTGAATACCCAACAAAAGTAAAGGGATTAGGGGAGTACAACTTAAACATAGACTAGACGGTGAGTCATTCATAATACGCATAGAAAAATACAAAATATTACAATTTAACCCTTTCAAGTCAATATAAAATAGCAGCCCCAATAATCTTCCCCACGATGAGGGACCAGAATCTGTTACAGGGAGTTTTCCATTAAATTCTAGTTCAGTGGTAAATCTATTCTTGGTCATATGCCTCACAGGTTTGCTCGGTTTTGCCAATACAGAGTAAAAATTTCTGTCATAGAACACTAATGCTATTGAATCATTGAATGCCTGTACAACATCCATGTTGTGTTAAAGAGGCAATTGTCAGCTGGTGAGACAGAAATGGAACAAACAGAGCTTGAACGAAACACCGCAGGAACGATCCTTCAGACTCTGATGGGGATCTCTGATGACTCCTCTGTCACAAAGCAGGAGAGTAAACAAGAAAATCAATGTTAGTAAAGGGAATGCAGGGGCTTTCATTCTATGAATTAATAAATAAATTAGAAAATATATATTTACAACAATCCAATTACTCTACAGAGTACAGTAACATTTCCAGTCACAGGGTATGACATATATTTTACAGATGCCTATGACGTGAGTTGCAGCAGAATTCAAACGCATGGTCGTTGGTATGTGAGTGAGGCAACTTAGCCATCACAACACCTGCCAAGTGTTTAATGCTATAGCTCCATGTGTGACCACCAGGTGACACTATACCTCTACCAGTGCATGGAGTTATCTGTGTACCAACTGGCTGTTGCCCTAGCAATCTCCTCTTTTATCACTAAGCTTTGCTGATCTGTTTTTGCTTGTATACTGACCTTGGCTTCCATACCGACCAGTCTCCTGCCTGCTCCACTTGTGGTCATAACTCCGCTCTTGCAAGCTGAGTGTAAAAGAAATAGATCTGGGAGAATAGGATAGTGTGACAGGCTGATTTGAGGTGTGGACTTGGGGGCAAGGAGAGGTAAATGCAGACATCCCAACTCTCCCCGAAGGTCAGGGAGTCTCCTGCAATTTAATAGGGGCTCCCTGTAAAGCCTGCCTACTGAGAAAACTGATAGGTTAGATAGCACAAGAGACCAATCAGTACGGGCGCTATGTCACTCGCTCTCTCAGAGGACCTGGGCACAGTTACCTGGGGCCAGAGGACCATCATACATGTTTGGTGGCAGGAGGCCTCCCTAAAATGACTTTTTTTCAGGTTGGGATATCAAGAAATGTGAAGGTTGAAGCATGGAGTGGGCCAGGGGGGAGTGGGACTAGTTCTCCTCCCCTAGTGGGGGAGCCTTTGACTGAAACATGCTCCCTCCTCAACACCAGATTATTCCTGGCAAACCATAAAGTACTTTGAGCCACACATTAGGCGCCAGGCACCATCAATGGCACCTTCACTGTATGTTCTTGAAAAAATCTGTAAAGTATATAATGGTAGGACAGGTGCTTTGTCTCAATAGAGTCCTTGAGTTTAAGCTCCGGGTTTCCCAAGCAAAGCTTATCCAAACAGGTACTGCCAAAACATATGAAAGGATGTATTCTTTATAGACAGTGTCTATATCTACACAGCCCCTGACATGCATAACTGTCCTTAGGTGAACTCCTCTCTGAATGGTCATCTATGCAATGTCCTTATGGCTGGTGGCCACATTAGTCCATTCAGTCATGGTTGTGGCAGCACGGAGCCCTGAAATGCCCTCGGCTCTGATAACCATATGGATCACACAAGGAGTCCACAACTCCTGTTTAAGTCCCTCCAGTTGGTGCTCCCTCACAACTTTGCCTACATTCAAGTAGAACCAAGGCATAGTTCAATTGTAAGAGATGGAGCTGTCTGATTTGTGCCATTTGCTTCCATAGGGGCAGGAGGAAGAAGCAGTATATGAACTTTCCAACGTCTCTAAGAGCCCTGCGCACACAGTTGCACACAAAGAAGGCTCTCAGCATGAGGATGTCAGGCACACCTTTGCCTTCCTTGTGAGGATCATTGTATGCTTTACCCTGTGCCCCAGATGATGCGAAAGACTGACTTGGTGATGGCTTGGCAAACGGTAGCAAGCAGGGGTTATGTGTGAGCCATGTACAGCACTAGGGAAAGGATCTTGTTTTGGAGCACTCGTCAAACAAGAGATCTCTTAGGCTCCACAAGCCATAAATCTGCTTTACCTTATGTATGTGGGGTATTATTTTAGTGAAGAATGTTTTTGAACATTTGGGGTTGGGGTTGGTAGATTGACACCTATCTTGTACTAGAATGGCCAATAAACTTATGCATGATGTGGTTTGATTTAAACCTTTTCCCAGTTTGCATATACTTGTGTGGGCCCACCCAAAAAGAAAGGAGAATCGTGGCAAATGAGATTCAGTCTATAGAAAAACCCCTCACAAAGTCACGAAGGCTCCCCACAACACTTAAAGTGGCCAAGGGACGAGGTCAGGGGCACTGCTAGGGAACAGAGCGTTACCAAGCCCTTTTTATGTATATTGAGGACCTGTCCATAGATATATATTTGACAGTCACCTAAATGAAAAAAATGTATATCCACTCAATTTAACACATAAACTGACTTTCTGATTTTACACATTACTGTGAGTTTTGGGGCTCTACAACATTATCATACCATGCCTGGGAACTCTCTAGGTTCGACCCAGAGCGCTCCGGGAGAAACTCCAGGTCAACACTTGAATCCTCCGGGCTGCGGGAGTGGCGTCTTGACATGCCCCCCTCCCCAGCCATTTCCCCATTTAATAGGGGTGTTTCCCACATCAGCTGCAGCGCCCACCAACAGCAGCGGGCAATCCTGGCCACCTCCCGTAAGGGTAGACTCTTGGTAGCGAGAGCCCAGTTCCTAGGCATGCACTCTAACAGCCTAAGAATAAAGAAGGTCAGGAGGACCCGGGTCTGGAATAATAAAGGTGTACAAAAGGAGAAGGCGGCCCTGCTCTTGACAATCTAGTTGTGATTGAGGAGGAAGTGAAACAACATGAGAGATATTTAAAAACTAAAATAAAATACTAAAATTAAATAAAATATAGCACACCTATTTATAGATCACCAATTCAAAGGTATATAAGTAGACACTGTATAATAGGTAAATCCCCCAAAATCCCCTGGTGCAGCTATCAGTCTCCTCAGACGCAATGAGGCTTGGCTAGTGCTTGCCAGCTCTTGCATCATCCTCTCTGACTCAGGCTTAGCGCGTGACTTCCAACTAGACACTTCCGCATCACATCATATGAGTGACAGTATAGCAAACCCCGCCCCATGCCGCTCCTACGTCCTGTTAACGCCCACCCTGCGTTCCAAGACGCGTTCCACTGTCAGACCTCTGCACCTGATTGGTCTTCGCGTATACGTCCTTGCGTCTCAACAGATGACCTTTGCTGAAATCGTTTAGAAGGGACTCAAGGGAGAGGCCTAGGAGCTACCTCATTGGCTGTACCATCTGGCGTCGTTATTGGCTGAGGGCCTTCATATATAAAGGCGATTTCACCGGTTTTGTGTTTAGTCGTTTTGCAGAGGACGCAGACGATGTTTAACATGAGCCCAAGGTCTCTTAACGATCAGCCAGATAGCACCCTGCGCACCCGTTGTCGCCGTCCTTGTCATCAGCGAACAGATCCCACGTGGAGAAAGGTGAATATCGGGGGGGAGATGTCATGGCAGGAATGTTACTGTTGCATAAGTGTGTACATGGCATCATCATCATCACTACATCAAGTGATGTACTGTAACATGCCTCTGGTTGGACTGGTACCTCGGGCCATCAGTGCCAAGACGTCTGTCCTATTGACCAGGATTTTTAACCCCTTTGTACATGTTTACCTCTACGAGCACTTGGATCATTAGAGCTTCTGTTCTCTGTACTTTTCTTAAGTAAATGTAGTCTTGGGGTTGTCCTTCCAGGTACCACTGAATTCCCAAGTTCTTTAAACACGTCGGCTAGGACTCATTCGTTATTATATTAGTATTCTGGAACAAGCATGCGGTTGTCATGGGAATGTAAACTTCTGGGGTATTTTTATATGGTTAAAAAGAAAATGACAGATCTGTAAAGCCTTAGCAGTTTAATAGGCTAGGTGGCTGAGTTGATGTTTTGTCTGAGTGGAACAGCAATTAAAATGTGTTCTGTATGTGTCTGCTGGGTTTTTGATTTGTGTGTTAAGCGTCTTGGAGTCTGATGGGTCTATGGGCAAACGGAACCAATTCCTTTATAGGATGTCTGTGTGAATATCCGTCAAGTTGTAAAGAATGTTTTAGATTAGTGTCTGTGTCCTTTTAAAACTGATTTAGGGCAAAGAAATTTCTGAGCATTAAAAGTTGTGATGTAAAGCAGAATCTTTGACCTTGGGCATGCTCAATAATACCCCCCATGTCCATCATGTGATCTTGTTTTGTTAGATGGCTCACTACAAATAGGTGCCAAGGTCAATGGCCATGAGTAGTCTAGCTGGGCGCCAAGAGGATCTTGACCTAAATCACAGATGCTGCTTTGATAGCTTCAATTAGTTACTTCATACACAGTGGAGCTGGGATGCTTAATGTTAATTTGCCGGTTACTGTTAGGAAATCAGAAAAAAATGCAGCCGACATGACCTGACCTGTCTAGCGCTTCAGACAATCGCAGCTGACGATCATTTCCTGTTAATTATTCCCTGAATCTCGTACAGGCCAAACTGGTGACTTGTGTCGCTTGCATAAGTTGCGAACCACGTGTCTTAAGGAGCTTCACCAACCATCTCAATAATAATGGGTCCCAATTGTCCCTCTTCAGGAGTTTGGTTACTATTTAATCGATGTTTTTCCAATACATCTAAAATCATCGCTTGGTTTGTTAAAGCATTTAATGGGTGCTTCAGCGACTAGGTCCCTCGTAGGCTTTTTAAAAGTTTTAGGATTGGGTTATTTAAACAATAAATGACATGAGGGTTGTTCACGGTTAATGATATTAACATAACTTGGAGATGACATTATTTAACAATTACCTATGCCTTAAGGCTCTGCTGTTCCTTGACGATGTCCCTTTTTCTGGAATATGCCCTACAGCACCATTACCATTAGTCATCTGCTCCTAACGTGACATGTCTTTGCCTCATAGATATATAGACGTATTGACGATGCTTCTGCCTTTGAGTTGTGTGAATGCTGTTGCGAAAATGACTGATTTGAACTTTTTGTTACAGTGTTGGAAGAGAAAGACGAGTTTCATTCATCACCACACCTGAGGTAAGCACTTTTTTTTTTTTTCCTCCTTTCGAGTGGGAGAACTCCTGCATCTTTATGAGTGATCAACATCAATGGATATTCAGCGTTTTCAGGACTGGGTGGTTTTCATATGCTGGGACTAGTGTCCAAATGTTAGATTATATATAGAATTGTCCAGGACAAGTAGAGAATACTTTTAAAATCATAGAAATGCATAACTAGTGTAACTACATAATTTGTGATAATAGTAAAATAAAAAGTGTTGTAAAATAACATCTACACTGTAGGTGCCACCTCTGAACAGTGACCCAATTTATGTTCAACATCTCCTGATTAACATAACGCACAATAGTAACAAGGAGATCTTTGTTCTCGCCAACTATCCTATTTACACTATGGAGGCTGCATTGGCTGAGACTTTTAAAGGGCACTATGTACGTTTAAGACACAGCATGCTGGGATATGACATTAAAGAGAGGCAACTGTGGGTGCAGCCTTAGGATAACATGATTTTGTGATGCGACCCCGAAGATGAGGGCACATCACTTGTAATTGGTGGTTTTGGGGTCTGTGGTTCGAAGACTTTATGCATAAAAGGTCTTATTTAGTAGCACCAACAACACAGAACACTCAAGTCTGTTGGTTCTGAGACTTGTAGAAATATATAGTTGCCTAGATGTAGTGCAACACTTTCAAAGTATGCTCTTATTGATGTGCATCTCAATTTTATTTATTTTTTTAGGTGTCTGTTGTGACCAAAACAAACATACACAATGATGGCGGAATCTCTGCCCTTCGGTGGCCCCGCAGGCACACTAGCTGGGTGGGAGTTGGAAGCGTGGTACAAAGATCTAGAGGACATCTTGTGCTCAGACACACAGAACGCAGACTGCTTCCAAACAGAGCACAATAAGCAGGTATGTTAATGTACAGATAGATGAAACGAAAGCCTCTTGATCTGACACTGTTGCTTAGCTCATAGAATAAGACTGGTTGTGAAAGTTACTTATTCCTGTGTGTTTCAGCATACCTAATCGTTAGTTTTAAACTGAGAGTGAGGGACCAGGCCTCGGCATTAGCTTAGTCCTGCAGACTTAGATACTCTATCTGGTCCTCATGTTCAAAATGGCCCATCCTTAAGAGGAGCTCTAGTGTGAAGCAATTGGCAAGGACATCTTGTTGGGGTTTTATGGTTGCTCAAACTGTCCTGCTTTAATGCTGACTTATATTTACTAATGCATTTCTAACACCACTACTTTTTTTTAGAATGGGTTTGTGCAAACGGATACAACAGATGACTTAACATACTTCTGGACGCTTGAACCCATGAGTTCTTCTTTACCTGTGGAGCTTAGCCATGAAGATGTTGTTGCGTTGGAAGCTGATGTAGACCAACTTCCTTCTGAAGTCTTAGATTTTCTTAGCACCGGGACACCTGCTAGTTGCAGTGCTTCATCTGACACTGTGGATGCTGGAACTATTCAACAAACTGAAACTCTAGAACAGGAATGTTACAGCAGCTCTCCAACACATACGCTTACAGAAGATGAGGAATCTAGTGCTGGCTCATCTGGCACAAAGAGAAAGAGGAAAAGTCAACCAAGAGGAGGGAAGGTTCGGGTGAAGGAACGGGAACTAGAAAACGAAAAGAAAGTTGCCCATTTAGTAGCAGAGAATGAACGGTTAAAAGGAGAAATTGAGCGCCTGAGTCTAGAGGTGGAGAAGACCAGAAAGGATCTGATAGAAAGGATGGTGAACCTTAACAAGGTTTAACCTTTGAAAGACTTGGCAAAAGGAATGCTATCTTACAATGAGAAGTGTTTTGAACTGTGAACATACCAAATGACAATGGGATTTCCCTAGAATTCATGTGTTGCTTTAGTCTTGACATGGCTGGTTTGTACGTTGCCCTTCCTATAGTATGTTTATGTTCCTATATGGATATAGATGTGATTTAAGTAAGGACGAAAGCTAAACTTTTTTATTTTTATATTAATATAAAGGCTGCTGCTCTTTTGTGTATACCTGGTATAATGCATATTAAACTTATCTGCATGTCTCAAAAGCCTAGTATTAAGTTACTTCTATACCTGTCTTCCATAACCACTTGTACCTTGAAGGCAAAAACTATTTAAGCTATCTAAAGTAGATCATTACTGCATATAGCACTGTACTGTGTGACAATTTAATTTACTCGCAATTTTAATAAAATACAAACCAATATCTCTGATATATTCTGATTATCAATCCATACAGCAGATGCTGTTGTGTTTTTGTGTTGGATTCACATCTCAACACAGGGTGGTTGGCACTGTACAGGTAATCTCCTTACAAGGAGGGGTGATGAAGTGCAGCTCTTCCTCTCATGGATCAGTGTAGAGCCCTGTTTTTTTTTGGGTTTTCTTTGTTTTTTTTTTTAATTTTTATTCCCGAGTGCATGTCCAATCCCACCCGCAGCACTGCCTTCTCTTCTTCCACTCGGGAACCTAGCGGAGTCACACAAATTTACATCACTTCACGTGACTCCGCTGGGTTCCTGGGGGCGGAACAAGAGAAGACGCTTTCTGGGAGCAACGTGAAGGCAGCCTTGCGGGAGTACACAGGATCACCGGGATCCACAGGTACATTGTCTGGCCGCCTGCAACACTTGGACGAGTCCCATGGGACCTACATCCCGATGCAGTCCTCTAGATCGGTGAAGCAAACTGTGTACATCACTGATGCAATTCTTTCAACGGAATGACTGAGGAGCAGCACATGTTTACCTTCCTAGTGGCTGTCTGGAGCCTTTGGTGATGCAGCACCGTTGGGTCTTTGCAGCATGCTTAGGTTTCATATACTCACAATGTCTCTTTCCCTAGAGGCAAATTTGTGCTAGTGGCACACTGGAGAATCTAACAGAATGTGGAAAACTATTTCATATAAGCTGAATGGTCCACCCCCAGTAAGTTAAATGGGCTTGCCCTAAATAATGAATCAAAAGTAAGTTAAGGTTTCAAAAGTAAACTTATAGGTTTTTTTCCCCCCCCCCTCCCCCTGGCGAAACCAATCTGGTATTGTGTATTTGGGTCACTCCAGCCATCCTATGCACTTCGACTGAGAGCTGCATTAACTTTTGCGATTTCCCCTTCCCCCTGCTAGTTCCTGTGCAGTAGATATGCTTGGCCAAGTAGTTCTATTGCACCTTATAGAGGTTCTATCTATAGGCTTTAGTGCTTGCTCAGAGTGCTCCAGGGCAAGGGGAGCAAATAAAGTGCTTTGGAAGGAATTGTCATTTTATTTAGCCTTGCACGGTAAGAGGTAATATTTGTATTGAGGTAGCAATATAGTTTGCACCCCTTTAAATTTTGGCAATATCCTTAATGTAAATTTTCTGTTGGCAGTTCGATCCAGATGTACCGCAGCACTCAGTTGATTACATTAATGTAGGCTTTGGAAGAAGTTATACGTTCTCTCAGCTCATATATGGTACTCCAGGTTGGTTAATAAAAGCCTAGAGTACCGCCTTCTGTTTAACCCTGTATCAGCTGTTGATCCAGTATGGTCTAAAGTGATTCCCAATTGTACTTCAACCAGTGAATATTTCTCAGGGGCATAACAAGCATAATTAATCCTGTGTACATTTACATTCCTGTATTTTATTTTTGGCAAGAAATAAATCCCACCAATTCTCAGGCATTAATTGAATTTGATAGCACAACCTCTGTAGGAAGTGAATTGTACATCTTAATTTTTCCTGAATGTAAGGCAACACCAATGCCTGGCCTGTGCGTCTAGAGCAAGAAAACCAATTAGAACCATTAATGAACACTGGTTACTATTGTGTTTTGTTCAGCATACAAAAGACACTTCTTTAAGTAAACCGTAAAGAAAAGGTATGAGACTTGATGTATAGCACTTGCATATGGACATAAGTTTGACAGCAGATAACCATTTAGTTCACCTAGCCTGTATGTAACTTTAAAACGTTTATATGATGCTTTCATACGCCAACCCCAGGCATTGTGTATGCAAGTCGACCTTTAGGCAGGATCCCAGGGGGTAATTACTGTGAGTAGGTAACTGGTGTTACCATGACACTGTTCTATTTGTCTTCTGCCTTCCGCACGCTGCTGGTGGAAGTACACTTCTCGCATCTTTCCCTGGTCAAAAACACACTGAGGCACTCGGCAAGTCATGCAATCACTTGCAACATATTACAGATTGCACAGCAGCCATCGTTCAACCTCTCGGAAGGCGCCCAACATCATAACTGTAAATAAACCCAAGTCAGCAAATATCCACAAATATGTTTATTTAAAATCATGTTCCCGGTTTTAAGTTTCTGATGTAACTGATAGATCTCACACGTGGATGTTACTTCTTTTTCTTGCCCTTCTGAGCAGGGGGATCCGGAGACTTCCCTTCCGCCAGAGCCAACTCTTTCTTTAGGGCAAGAAGCTTTTGAACCTCAGCATCAATTGTAGATTTTTCAGCTTTTTTACTTTTCAGGTCTCGAACATGGTTGCCCTAAAAAACAAAACATTTAAGAAGTTATTCTAGATCTATCCCTTTGTCTTCCACATCATGCACATAATAAACCATAGATACAGATACTATTATAATTTAAGCCCTACTTACAGTTAAGAAGTATTTACCCCTTCCTGATTTCTGACTGTCACATTTAACCATTTCAGATCATCCAGCTAATTTTAATATGAGATTAAAATGATAATTTCATTTACTAAAAGGTAAAGCGTTAACCAAAACCTATATTGCCCATATGAAAAAGTAATTGCCCCCCAAACCTAATAACTGTTTGTGGCACCTTTGTTGCCAATGAGTCTTTTACATCATTGTGGTGGAATTTTGGTACATTCTTCTTGGCAGAGTTGCTTTCATTCAGCCACATGGGTTCAGTTTCAGCATGAACTGACTTTTTAAGGTCATTCCACAGCATTCAAATCATATTCATGTCAGGACTGGTTAGGCCACTCCAAAACCTTAATTTTGTTTCTTCTGAACCATTCAGAGGTGGACTCGCTTGTGCTGCTGCATACCTCAACTGAGCAACTCCATCAATTGTAGCAAGCTGCCAATCAACGTGAAGCAGCCCCAGACCATCACACTACCGCAGTGGTTGACGCTGATCCTGTTGTGGAACGCTACATTAGCTTTATATCAGATGCAACAAGATCTATGTCTTCAAAAATGTTCCATTTGTGACTCATCAGTCCACAGAATATTATCCCAAAAGTCTAGGGAGTGGTGGTGGCCTTGTAACTCTCCCATGGACTGCAATTCCTTGCACAGTCTTATTGTGGAATACGCTGACCTTAACTGAGCCAAGTAAGGCTTGCGGTTCTTTACATGTTACATGTTCTTTTGTGACCTCCTTGATGAGTCGTTGATGTGCTCTTGGAGGAATTTTGGTGGTCTGGACACTCCTGGGAAGGTTCACCACTGTGTCCAAGTTTTCTCCATTTGTAGATAGCTGCTCATCATGGTTCACTGGAGTTCCAGAGCCTCAGAAATAGCTTTGTAACCCTTTCCAGACTGATCGAAGTCAATGACACTGCTTCTCATCTGTTCTTGAATTTCTTTAGACAGGGACATCTTGCTGCTTTCTGAGGCCTTTTAGCATACATTACATTTCAAGACAGGTTCTATTTAATTGATGTTTGGCTACAACAGGGCTGGCAGTAACCATGTCTCGGTGTGTAGAGTGAAATTGAGCCCAATTACCAATTCAATTTGGTTAATTGGTTGATTTAATAATGAAGGAGGGAATTACTTTTTCACATAGGGCCAAGTAGGGATGGATAGTTCTTCCTTTTATACATGAAATCATTAAAAACTGCATTGTGTGTATACTCTGGTTATCTGTCTAAATATTAAAATTAGTTTGAGGATCTGAAACATAGAATCGAAACAAATATGCAAACAGAGAAGAAATCGGGAAGGGGACAAATCATTTTTCACAGAACTGTAAGTGTAACCTATTTGGTCCACAATTTCTTCGTAATGTCAGTAAAGTATATGTAACCAAATTCAGCCTCCTAAATTGTATCTGCCTATTGTATGTATGAAGCCGATCCTGGGATTAGCCAAGTAGCCAATGTACAAATTACACAAGAAGCCTTTTTAATCAGACAGCATGCCCATTCATCTGGGAAACATATTCATGCGTTTCGAACGCATTTTCCCCTAGCTGATTGAAACCAGCCATTTGCATACTAGCCTTCTAGATGGGTGTCCTATATACTAGTACTGTATATGGGAACTAACAGCTCAGGAGAGTGTTTCATTTATAAATATTTAGTAGAGTTGGTATGGCCCATAATTAAAGGACCATCATGTGAAAAACAATATAGAGTAACTATACCTTTACAATGAATAAACGTACCTGTTTCTCTATCTCCTGCAGTAGCTCCTTCACTTTTTGTGGGTCACCAGCCTTTGTAGATTCAATCACAGGGCCAGCAGTGGGCTCAACTTTCTTCGTCTCTGGTTTCACCTGCAGGGATTACAAAACGTCAGTTCTCTTCTGGAAACCTGACAGGGATTAGAATACAACAAAGTGCAATTGCGTGTGGGATTCCAAATGCTATGTATTAAAAACTTTAGAAGCCAACGAAGGGACATGTGATTTGGATCAGTCACTACGTTTACGAGCGGATCTGGGAAAGCACAACACAGAGCTGTTAGGACGTATTGCTTTCGGCTGAATAAGATGGAAGGAGAGATGCACGACATGTATATAATTGTTTAGTGTAGCCATATGATATGGTTGGAAACTTAAATAACTACATAACGAAAAAACAACATGACCATGTGGTTTATTTACTAAAGCGGAGAGTTAGCTGGAGAGTTGTGCTTCAAACCTAATGAATTCACTAAGCGCTATAAAGGGCCATCACTCGGAAATTTCAAGAAAGACTGACTTGGCCCAGCATCATGTGTACTTCAATTAGTAAGATGACCTTCAAGAAACCCGATTGAAACATGCTTCAGACAGGACTATTCAAGCTAAGCCAGGAGCAGAAGCTCACTGGCGTTGGCCGTTCCTAATAGAAGGTGAAGCGAGATAAATCTGCAACTCTCTTGTCAGGACAATAGGAACGGCAACAAGATTAAATACTAGGATTAGTATCTAGCTTTTTTTCCTTTGACAAAAAAAAAATGGCCACTGTAAAACATGCAAAATCAGTCCTGTAGTGTAAACTGAACATGCAGTAGACAGATTACCTGGAGCTCAGGATTATCACCATTCAGCTGATAAGAAGGAAAGGGACAGAGAAAGAAAAGTAAAGATGCCCAGTAACAAGCACTAACAAAAAGAGTGGAAATTATCCCAAATTGTTCCATGCAACACAACCACTGTAAATGGCTCCCAAAAATGTATGACAATTTGGGTCTTCATCATATCCCAGCATGCAGTTCTTTATATAGGATATTGAGGTGTATCCGACATAGTAAACAAATTTGGCTTTGTTAAAGGGATTTAAGATCAGGCTTTCTAATATTACACAGATTTAAAACTGCAGGTATTGTCGACAAAAAGCTGTACACTTCTAGTAGCCACCCAAATAACCTCACCTGTCCACCTCCAAAGCGTTTTCTCAGGGATTCGATTTGGTCACCCTCCAGCTTCTGGAACAATGGACTCACCTGAGAGATTATACATAAAAAAAAAAAAAAAAGAGATATAAAATTGGTGCAATTCCTAGTACAAGATGCTGCAACACATACAGCACTAAAGCAATGTATGCAGCGTGTGGATGGAACAATGCCCATCGGGAATACAGAGAGTGGAAAAACATGGTTCGGCAACAGCAACACAAGAACGGCAACACAGCATTGTCAATTCATCAATACACAAACAGTTAAAATGTAATAACATTTTTTTAAAAAATATACAGCTCCCAAATGTCCTAAAGAAAAGAAAAATCAAGGT
This sequence comes from Spea multiplicata, assembly GCA_009364415.1. Classification (NCBI taxonomy): domain Eukaryota; kingdom Metazoa; phylum Chordata; class Amphibia; order Anura; family Pelobatidae; genus Spea; species Spea multiplicata. The sequence continues at coordinate 40,007,991 of VKOC01000002.1, read as the reverse complement.
AGCAAAACTAATTTGTTATATAGCTTGGTGGGGCAATTGTTTATTGGTTATATATATTGTCACCACCAGCAATAGATTAAAACTTTTGTATTAATGAAATGTACAGACCACTGTCACAGTTAAGACATTCAACGTGTATAAAGTCATCAGTCAATGTTTTTGCCAAAAGGTGCAATTCTTTATAACATTCCACACTGATATTTCCCAAGACATGTTAGGTACTCACGGTGCCAATCTTATGCCCGCTAGGCAGAGCACAGCAGAAGTCGGTGGTCAGTACTTTAGCTTCTTGTGGCATCAGTAGCTGCTCCTGAATAGTGCTGCCAACTGTTGGCATATATGGCTGGAGCATGACTGACAGCAGAGCAGCCATATTTACAGCCACCCCAGTTACTGTGCCTGCACGCTTTCTGTAGTGGGAATGAAGTTTAAGAAGTTTGAGGTTTTTTGCATAACTAAATCCTTTAAAATTATTAATTAGCTCCAAGTTTATAATCAGTGTAATTGTTTGAGATCCACATTCTACATTTATAAAGACTCCTTGAGCCAACCAACAACAATCAGTAGCTTAACAGCACCGATAATATAATTGAGGTATTTGTGCAGGTCCTAAGAAAAATAATGTAAAATGATTTAATGCTAACATTCATTTAGAACAAATTTCACTTATTTAACAGCGTTAACATGTGTATTTAGTGTATGGAACAGTAAAATATAGGTTTTGCCGATAGTGGCTTGGTTTGAAACTTGATAAGACTTGGCGCATAAGTTAGAAGAGCTATTATGATTAATGATGCAAACAGTCTGTACTCAAGTGAAACTGAACTAAACTCATTCTGTTAGGGAAAGAAAAATATATAACTTACTGCTCATCTTTGGTCCCCTTGATGCATTTCCATGGCTCATTTACTTGGATGTATTGGTTTCCATGTCGAGAAATGTTCAGAATACAACGCAGAGCATCGCGGATGCTGAAGAGGTAACACAAATACATTCAATAGGATAAAAGAAAAACCATACAGAAGAAAATGTGTTAAAGAAAAAGAAAAAAGATTACACTGTTACATGCTATAAAATAACAATTAATCTCGGTGTATAGGTCACTCTCTCAAGTGGGCATACCGGACTTTTTCCAGGAGACGGTTGTATTGATGAAGCTCGGCGTTTACTTGGGCAAGAAGCCTCTTATCCTCTGCCAGAAGGTCCATGGCTGGGACGCGCCCTTCAAAGAACTTGTGTACAAACATGCCAGCCCTGTAGTGGATACAAGATCGTTTTCCAATCAAACATTTGTATTCAGAATTTATCAAATGATTCAGATTCCAACATGCTATCAGACATTAAAAGCGTAAGTACAACAGTCTAAACCTTGCTATATTACACATGTGTTCTGCAATATGCACAACACACGTGTAATAGATGGAGCATTAGGCTGGTTTATTTATAACACACAGGTGTTTAACATAGACAAGGCACGTATTAAGCTCTACAGTACGTTAAGCATATAAACCAAAGACGTAGAGATCCCTCATTATGTTGTTACGTGATTAGTCCTTCACAGGACTAAGTTTTTCGAGTGTCTATCAGAACATCCTTTTGTGTCGCATGTCAATTGTACTTGGTTGTGGAATTCTGGGGAGAGTTTGGAAATGCAATACTACTAGTACTTTGTAATGTTGTATGTAGTTATTAAAGAGCTGTTAACAAGGTAGGTTAAATAGACCATTCCATGATATTCTAATCAAACGAAATGACAGAACTGAACAGTTAAGTGAATTAAGATTTCAGTTTGCGGGAGATCTTGTAAGCATTCTTGATGCAACAGCAAACTTCAGGTAAACATTAGATAAGCAGGTATAACTTTATACAACTTTATAGTTGGGCCATGCCTCCCAAACCCATATTTTGTGCCCACATTCTAATTTCCCTATTTATACCTGTTGACAAAGTTGCCCAAGTTGTTAAGAAGCTCAGAGTTGTTCTTAAGCATCAGGTCATTCCAGCTGAAGGCGCTGTCCTGTCCCTCCGGCCGCACATACAGTAAGTAGAACCTCCAGATATCAGCAGGAATACCGGTATCTTTGGCCATGTCTCCAAAGACTCCTACACCTCGGCTCTTTGAGAACTTCCCATCTTCATAGTTCAAGTATTCTGTTCAGAATGGGATATACGGATTTCAGATACTGTACTGCACATTGCAGACGCTCTGTCTGGCTGAGAAGTACCACTTCATTCATTTCATTCTATGCACAAACGTATACATTTACTCTCACTTGGATATAAAGGATTCTTTTATGAACTACAGGGTTCAACAAAGCAAAAACACAAACAGTTTGAGATTACAAAATCTTGTGGTCAAAGAACCTTCGGTTGACATTACCCGTTGCTACGAGATGGTTGACCAGCGTATAATTATCTTCAGCACCAAGGAGACACGATGGAAAGATCACACTATGAAAAGGAACATTATCCTTCGCCATGAAATTATAAAGCTGGACCTACAAAAGAAAAAAAGAGTAAGGAATAAAGAGGAATTTGTGAAAATTGCATTACTTAACACAAAAGTAGATTATTCGGACTCATTACTATCTTAACGAACGCAGTCATTAAATGACTGCTTAACAACTTTAGGAAAATGTGAGGAGTCACCTGCTGAGGATTTTTCCACCATTTCTCCCACTGATCTGTATAGTTGGCTGTTATAGAAATATATCCAATTGGAGCATCAAACCACACATAAAACACCTGTTAAAAACAAAATTATTACATGGCCTTTATAAGAACATTTTTTATTGGCAATATTGTAAATTAGTATCTAGACGGACTAGAAGACCTTATTTCATATAGATACACTATTTCTTAAGAATCACCTTGTCTCTAAAACCATCCAACGGTACAGGAGTGCCCCACTTTAGATCCCTAGTAATGCACCGTGGTTTTAAGCCATCACGGATCCAGGAGCGTGTTATAAAGCGAGCATTTGCAGTCCAGTCTCCTGTGGCAAAAGATTGGTCCAGCCATTTCTCAAGGCGTTCCTCTAACTATAAGAGAAACGGGTGCAAGTTGAGTAAAGGATTTATAAATTCCACGTTAAAGCATATGATATCCCAGCACCGGAAAACATTGGTAATGGTTACAAACCTTGGGAAGATCCAAAAACAGATGCTTGGAAGATTTGATGACTGGAGCTTGCTTGCACACTTTACACTGGGGTCTCTACAAATAATGGAAAGTTACGATGTTATGGAGCATTTATCTTACTCACGGCACAAAGGCACTTTATGAGGTTTATGAAAACGCTTTCAATATTTTGGTGAAAACAACCCCCATCCGCCAACAACTGTAACTTAAATAAGAGTATGCGCTAATATAGGAGCTTTATTAGTATATCAGACCTTTAACTCTACTGCATTGATGAGCTTTCCACATTTGTCACATTGGTCGCCCCTGGCTTCCTCGTAATTGCAGAAAGGGCAGGTTCCTTCCACAAATCGGTCAGCCAAGAACCTCTGGCACTTCTCACAGCGGAGCTGCTCTACTGTGTCAGTCAGCAAACAGTTCCGCTCACGGAGGCGATGAAAGATGTCCTGGGCAATACTACGAGTATTAAAAACAGTTCATAAGCACTAAGGTATACGTTTTACTCTATCACCCTCACATCAGATTCTCAATATATTTGCTCCTACTATGGCATTTATAGGAGAGCCACACACACCACAGTGCACAGCTTGGGAGAACCATTGCTTCCAATAGGTTGAAAGGCTACTTGAAGCCTTCTGTGCTCCAACAATATAGGACACTAGTCACTTCTAGGTCATACCTTTCTGAAAGGTTCTTCAACATTACTTAAGTTATGAGGGGGTAAAGACAAAACTACATTTAAAACTCAAGAACTACAAACAGAGAACACTAATGGTGCCTGGCATGTTTTGTGACATATTCAAAGCTTATTAGTCCAATTTAATCCATTTTTTTAGGAAAACACCCTATTGAACACATTCCGTACATTTCACTGCACTGCAAATTGATCATATCCTTTCTAGAGCTGCAACAACTAATCGATAAAATCGATAATAATCGATAATGAAATTCGTTGCCAACGAATTTCATTATCGATTAGTTGAATCGATTATTATTGATTATAAAATGAGGGTTTTTTTCAGAGCAAACGCTCTGAAAAATC
>VKOC01000002.1:39908191-39995087 GCA_009364415.1 Spea multiplicata | reverse complement strand
CTTTTCTTTAAAAAAGCACCAAACTTTTAGGGTGCGGCCTATATACGGGGGCGGCCTATATCCGAGCCAATACGGTATGTTGTCAATGACTCCCATAGTATTGATTCCTTTTAGGAATGTATACAGAGTTTTGCTAGAAAAGAATTAGGACAATCAGGGCTGGTCCCACTATATAGTCAAACCAGGTTACCATCTAGGGCATTAACTGGTTAGAGAGTGTTGCTATGATGTCCTTTTCTGTGTTTTCAAGCAAGCTCAGTAGAGAGTAGCATAGTTCAGATAAGGCAGGAAACCATAAATTTGCCCTGAAAGCAATGTGAAGAATAAAGACATGCCTAGGATATTTGTTTAATTAAGGCCATTTACAGAGTAGATATTAGATGACAGAAACTAAGAGCAAGTTCAAGTTGCCAAGTAGAAGCAAATTTACAGACAATCACAAAAAAACAGTTAAAACTGGATGCATAAGTAGAAAAATTATAGTTGTAACATTAACGGTCTAGCCACCCAAATCACATTGTTTAGAGACCTGTGTCAAAGGCCTCTGAATTTCACTTCTGCCTGACACGGTGCATCCTTAAAAGGTGGAGCACTGGGATATGATGTCATATCCTGGAGTTCAGATGTAAGGAAGGCATCCTGGAAAAGGTGGCTGGTGGCACTGCCCTGGGTGAGGTGTAGGGTAATGATAGATACGAAAATGCATATGTGTGATTTACTATTTTCATTCATTTCAGTGGAAGCTCAGCTTATATGGACTAGAATAGAAGTTCTACTGAGCATGTGCAAGACGTATACTGATGTATGCTCCCTGCTTTCAGTAGAGGCAGCTGAGGAGGAATGTAATAAGACACCTTATTTTATAACTTCATAACTAAAGAATGATTTGCATGTCATAAAATGTATTGAAGTCCACGTGAAACAAACATTTCATTTAACCTAAAACTAGAACCGGAGTGCTCCTTTAAAATGCATTCAAAAGGTTTTTTTTCTTGTCTGTATCTTATTTGTCACATGTTTACAAAGTGTGTGTTGTGTTAATAAACAGACAGGATTTTATTTACTAAAATTATTTTCAAATATGTTCAATTTTTATCGATAATTAACAAAGTTTTACTGTGGGTCAAATTGAGGGAGGTGCTACAGGTGCATGGCTTAGTTCTCAAAGCACATTTCACACATTCAAAACGGGTAGTTTTTTTAAACTTCAACAGTGCTAGGATAGTACATCCTGACCTATGTTTATTTATTATCTGCAGTCTATTTATTCATGTCATTGATTCTCAAGGAGATAATCCTTGTGACCAGCCAGCTGACTCCTGAAACCATTGTTAGTATTGTTTTTATATTTACTTATCTGCCAGCCAGTGTATCTGAATAAAGGAGTAAGTGACTTGCACATTTGCAATTAGTATTCATTTGGAAAGCTGCATGAAGGAAAATGTATACAATATCATTTTTATATAAGCTAAATATATATATAAAAGCTGTTGATGAAAGGACATTGTTGTTGAATCTTTAAACCATATATACAGGATATGGACAAAATTGGAAGCATAGCATTGTCCAAAATGTCTTGGTATGCTGAGGAGGACATACCAAGACATTGCTATGCTTCCAACTTTCTGGGAACAGTTTGGGGAAGGCCCTTTTCTATACTACTTTGAGTGCCCCAGTGCACAAAGCAAGGTCCATAAAGACATGGTTGGATGAGTTTGGTGTGGAAGAACTTTACTGACCCGCATAGAGGCCTGACCTCAACCCCAACAAACACCTTTGGGATGGACTGGAACGGAGATCGCAAGCCACGCCTTCTCGTCCAGCATCAGTCCTGACCTCACAAATGAAGGGGCAAAAATTCCCACAGAGGACCGACTACATTTTAATGTCTATGTATTTCGAATGCGATGCTATAAAAGTCACTGTTTGTGTAATGGTCAGGTGTCCCATTACTTTTGCCCATATAGTGTATATCACAACCTGTATTTAGTCATGGACAGTTTTTCTAGACATACAGCTGAAAATGCAGAAAAAGGTGAAAATTTATAGTCTTACTCAGGGTTGCTTGTAACCCTCAAGTAAGATAGTTTATACCCTAAATGTTAATTACAAAGAGATTTTTGATATGTAGCAATTATCATCCCATCCACTGTGTCTGCGGTATCTTTATTCCTCTAATTGAAAAAAGTAATTGATGGACTCAATCTACAATCTCCACAATTTGTACAGAAAACAGAGGAAGTAGATGAAGACACATTAGGAACTAAAATTTCATTTTATAGTTCTGTAAAAGTGGGAATGTATGTTTTTAGAAAGGAAAGATCTCAGTAAATCTGTTGGCGAATGAAAAAATATGAACTTTAATATGTAATACTGCCCAAAGTATGGCTGTACACATATGAATAATATGCAAAGACAGATGGAGGGCATTAGAACATATTTGAGCAACCTACTAGGAACATGAGCAATTTATGAGGATCAAATCTGAAGCTAAATCATAATACACAAGAAATGGACTACATGTGGCTTTACTAATAAACCAATCGGCATAACAATCAAGGAATGATAAAGCCTGCAACCATAGGGCGGGCTGACATGAAGTTGTGGGGACAGGCTTAGTTATATTGGCTCTAATAGCTTTGTATAGGATTCAAGTAAAGGTCAGGAATTAAAAAAAAAAATTGGTTATATAACTAAACAGTGTTTTGCGCCTGCGCTAGCGCTTTGCCGCCTTTTTCAGCTGCCTCGCGGGTGCCTCGCGCCGCGTTTAGGTGTATCCCGCCCTGGCTCGCGCTGCGCTATGGGCGGGAAATTCAACTATAAATAGAGGGCTTATGAGGGGCAAGTTTTACTTACCAGGTGAACCGCTGAGCCCATACTGCACTGTCCTTGAGACTGGTGAGCAGTGGCAAAGCGGTAAACCGAAGATGGAAGACTTGATGAAATTGCGCCCTCCCACCTCCCTTATGTTTAATCCTTTTATAAAGAAAATATATATATATATATAAAAAATTGTTTTTATCGTGGCTTTTATTAGGGTATGGTTACCCTATGATCTTGTGGGGTGAACTGATGTTAAAGTAATGCCAGCTGGCTTAAAGGGCGGTTGGCAATTGGTGCTTTCTGATTTAGTAAGTGCTCTGGGGCTTGTGCCAAGGGCTAAAGTGATTTGGTTTTTATGTATCGATTTTAAAAGTTACAATTTATATTGAAAGTTATTTGTATGTAGTGTTAAAACCAAATAAAAGTCCGCGGCCTGGTTCATCCAAAATCTGTTGTTGTGTCTTTATTTTTCGAGTTATTTGCATATGTTGCTGTATTTACATTTATTTAGGTCCCCTACAAGTTCATGAATCATTCAATCTCAGGTACACAAAAACATTATTTGAATAAAAACAAGTATCTATTATTATTGTTTGTGATAATTCTACAGTTCATTTTATTCGCTTACACCTTAATCCTGGGAATGGCCTAATTTTCTGGGTTGTACGCCTATATTTAAAGGACGTAATGGTAAGTGGGATCAGAAAAAGAATTCTCGATACTACATTATTCTGAAAGGGAATAGAGGTGCATTACAGCTCCCTGGCAAGGTTACTTGCGCCTTTGATCTACTGTTCAAATGAAGAGACAAATGAAGAGGTGTAGAAAAGTTGAGATTTAGTTGTTGAGATTCTTCTATTAATTTTTTAAATTGACATTTTTTGATGTTGAGTTTTTCCCCTCTGAATCCCTGTTTATTGTTAAAACAAATGATTTATTTGTAAAATACAAAGGGCCTCTATCTTTCAAGGCAAGAAAAGAGTACCGGTAATATTTTTCCTTATACAAATGTGAATTTTATATTTGTTTTCTTGAATAATGACCAGACAGCCTTCTTGAAATGTAGGAGTTTAGTTTCGGTGCTGAAGTGGTGTCTATAGTCAGGTATGATTCTACGCGTGTAGAATATATATATTCTATTTGCGTTTTGATGCTATAATTACCGTAGCTACTTATGGAAAGCATTCATATATTCTAAAAGAATAGACAGTATTTTATATATATACGTAAAATGAATTTCAGCAATAAATAAAGTAAATGTTATATTTTCTCTTGTGGAAAATGTGTCACTGTTATGACATGCAACCGTTGATGTGGGTGGTTAGAGGAAAAAGAGTTTGGAGTCTAAGGTGTGTTGTTTTCACACAAAAAGGCACAAAGCCACAGATATAGGCTTCTATATATAACATTGTGGTGAATGAAGCTGCCACATAGCACTAACTTCAGTTGGGAACAGGTAGACGACATGAGACCTCCTTTTGGTTGGTTGACTTTGTTCTTTTAACTGTCAAAAGTAAAATAAACACATGAATAAAATGATGACTTAGCTTTAACCTCAGAGACCCTCATTCTGAGGTAAAATGAACAAAGGCATAAAAAGGAAATTCAACTGACACTTGTTTCATGTGTTTCCAGTTTTAACAGAATGTATCTTTTATCTTCCAGAGTGATTATGCAGCACTGTTACACAGGGTCCAGTTCTTTATGTATTATTACTGTGCACTTATTAACATGCAGACTTGCTCTAACTCTAACACCATTCACCTTCCTCATGCCAATAACCTTCCTCATGCCATTAACCCTAGGCTCACCCCTGACACTGCAACACACACACTCATTCTCACATCAAATTCCAAAACACACACATGCTAACGCTGTTTACTAACACATGCAAACTCTTCCGTCATACAGTAACACACACATGACCATATGCTAACACTCACACTCGTTCTATTACCAAACACCTACACATAAGTACACACATTCCTATATATACACACAGTAACTTCCTCTCCCCTCATACGTGCAAGCTCTCATTCTCCCTCTCCCTTTTACCTCATCCAGAGCCCTGGGCGAGCTGCCATGCTACTACCACAGGGTCATATAACGTGCATTGTGAGACCCCACTGGCTCCCTTGGCTACCACGTTAGCACACGCCTGCTGCACAGACAGGTTATACACTATCTATTTTAGCTGAGCCATGGCATCTGAACGGGATTCTGAACCTTCAATTACATACAAAATAACTCCAATATCTACCAACTGGGCTCTCAATTGCAAGAAACACATTGCAGAATGAGTGAAAGTATATGTTAGAAACAAAGAACAAACATCAATATTCAAACTCAATATGAGTCTTGGCTGAATTTATTAATAGAAAATATCACTTTTGTTAGGTACTTTTCTTGCCACACAGTACATCAAAGAAAAAACATCTATTTGAAGGCAGTATGCCAATGTTAGAGATGGATGCAGTTTGTTTTGCATGAATCCAGCTAGTAGCAAGGGGTAGGTTCATAACAGAAACAGGAAGCTGTGTTAGTGCTCACAAGCTAAATAGCTAGTGTATTGCGGTCATAAGGATAGGTAGTATCTTGATAACGATGTGAGCCCTCAAAAGCTTCTTCAAAACGCTTTCAAATACTGCTGACTTGCAACATACAAATACATCCACTTGTGCATTAAATAGAGAACCAAGCATACAAGACATGGGTATTTAAATACAGTTGTTAAAGGGGCATAGATCAAATTACAGGAAAAAAATATAACACGTCATGGAATTATGTGTTAGGTTGTAGTCAATTAAAACATCAGAACAGCCCGGAGGTAAAAAAAAATGGACGGATGAGCCAAATGATTGAAGGGACACCTTGCAGCCCTCCCTGTTTATTAGGGTGCTGCCAATAAATATGCAGATGCTACCAAGGGCAGTTGGTGGGGTGGGCCTTAGGGGACAGCCCTTAGGCTAATAAGTGAATTAAGGGAGCCTTAAGGGATTTTCCTCAGTGTGCTGATGGTTGCATGTTCCACCCACCCCTTTTTATGATTCATTTTTATATTCCCGTTGACAGTTGGTTGTGCTGGCATGGTGCAAGGGTCAACCACAGTGGTGGTTTGACTCAAGGTGCACAAGTTTTTGGCTTAAGTGCTGTCAGGTCTTGTCTTGAACCTGGTTCGCTCTGGACTGGGTGCAGTCTCCCTGTCTGTCTGCCACCACTGCTTCACCTACTGGAGCTTTCTTTCAGCAATAATATATATATCCAAACTGCTGTTTTTTTGCCTGCTGCATTTGTAATACTTGACTGCTGGTCATCTCATCACCACCAACACCTGCAACCTCTTTACTCAGTATATAAGCCTGCCTGGACCAAGACTCTTTGTTCAGTTGTTACTGCAGTCCTGGCCCTATTGTATCCTGACTGATTTCTCACTTTTCTGTCAGAACCAGCATTAACTTTTCCCCCACGTGCATTAATGAGCCTTGGCCGTCCATGACTCTGTTGCTGATTCACTGCTTTCCCTTCCTTGGACCACTTTTGCTGGTTACTGACCACTGCAGACCAGGAACACCCCACAAGAGCTGCAGTTTTGGAGATGCTCTCACCAAGTCTTGCAATTTGTTTCTTATTTCACATAAATTCTCCTTAATAGGGAAAGAAGTTTAATGCATTACAGAATACGAGCGTGATGTAGAATGGACTTGTGATAAGTGTTAAGTTAAAACAGCAAGCTCTATATTTTGTAAGTTAATAAATATTTGCAAGAACAGAGAAAAGTTGCTAAAACGATGCTCTTGAAAGATAAACTGTCAGTTTTGCTAAAAGGAAATAATTCTTATTTCCATAACCTTGTAAGTTTAATATATATTTTGAATTGACCTTCCTAGACTACCTTGGGAGTTTACAATTTAAGTCTTTAGTGCACATTAGTAAGTGGAGCTTTGTACAACATTTCATTTTTCAATGTCATTTTTAATGGACACAGACAAACTAAACCACAAATGCAGAACAATGTTAAAAAATAATGGAGTGTGTTTTACTGCATTTTATTCATAGCCTATTCTCAATGATGATAGAGTCATCAATCTACATGTGGAGGATTTGCAATTATTGGCTGGACAGAATGTCATAACTGTCTGGCTTGTTTCAGAATGTCAGTCTGTTAAATATGTGTCCGGCGGGTGGATCTCATTATTATTTTACTCATTGCTAGACAGGCCTTTTGCATGTGCATAAAGCATACATCCTAAAGAATGCCTTCTTTAAGGAAATCTCTGAGTTAAACACAAGAAATAATGCAAATCAGAGACATAAACTGTTGATTTTGTAGACAACCCCTCAGTCCTATAAATTGACACGTATCAAGGTCACCCATCAAATTACCGGGCCCTATACCTTTAACAAGGCAACAGAATAGACCATATCAGTTGGGCTTCTGAAGTCAGTCATCTCCCTAGTTCAATTCCCACCTCTAAAAACAAAATAAGGTTTGCTAACAAATATGGTAAACCTCATTGACCATGACGGATGGAAAGGATTTGAACTGGGTGGAAAGTTTAAAAAATCACAGTAACTTCAACAGGGCTATGCCTGGAAAGTGATTACAGTTCCTGCATGTCAATGTCATGACACACGTGACGTGTCCTAACTCAGGAAATGTGAGATTCTGAGCGGTCACAGCATAACTCATGCAAATGGCTGTAGAAAGTTTTTTATGTGGGAGCTTTCATGGGGTGGAAAGTGATACTTTGTATGCCGTTTTTTTAGATTTCGGCAAAAGTTTTAGTGTGCAATGTTTTGATTCATAAAAATCCCATCTCAAATATTTTCATTCATGCAATTTCACTAACTGGACATGAATATATCTTGCAATTATTATTGTTGCCATAGTCTGTAATATTAATTCTATGAAGCCTAGGTTTCAAGAATATGAATATCCTCTATGTATAATTATTTTTAATCACCAATGTGTTATTTTTAAAATTTCACAAGAATCTAAACTGCTTTCTTTTATGTGCAGCACTAAAATTGAACGGAAATACCAACACACATGACAGAATGTGTACATTTGTAAGTAGATAGTTTCAACACGGCCTGTTTTGTGTTTTGAAAATGCTGCAACATAGGCTGTTTTTCCAGTTTTTGCATTCCTTCCAATGACCTTTTCTATCCTTCACTTATTTTGGGTTTACAAGATTATTTTGAAATGAGGAAATCTTCATTCTTTGCAGGCATGAACTTGAAACGTCAGCTATGAAATTCCCAATTTCTTTATTTCTTAGTTCCTGGAATCAAGGTGTCTTCATTTTTTTAGTACTTCGATATTCAATGTTATTTATGTTAATAATATAATCATGTAACTGTAAAACTAACTGACATTTTGGTATATGACTAGTACAAGTCTTGGTTGTACAAAACTGTGACCCATACGCTAAAATAGGCCTTGTGTATGTATGTACAAAGGGGCTCATCCATACAGATTATGGATGAGACACTGACATTTTGGTAGGTGTTCTGGCTGGCCATAGCAAAATATTATTGAGAGCATCTTAATCCTTCCCTGATGCCACATTTATGTAAATAGAAACACAAATGCAGATCATTGAAACTATCATTATGATAAAATATTGTATTAATCAAGCCTTAATGATTGAATGAAGAAAGTCATGTGCCATGTGGGTTTCTTTTAGTATAAATATGTTTATCATACCATCTTTATCTTGTACCCTTGACAGGATAGAGAGGTTAGGGTATTTGCTTTTGTGGACAGCATTCTACTCTACGTTTCTAACCCACAAACATTGCGGCAAAGGGTCTTTTAATTTTTGGATAGGTGAAGTCAGGGTCCTTAATTGGGTAATACAACAACCCCTTGTGGAGTACATATGTTGGGTGTATGTGGGAGTCCTACACCCTTACATACCTCCCAACATTTGAAAATGTGAAAGAGGGCCACTTTGTTTTTTTAATCGCTCTCGCAGAACTCACCAATGCAAGCAATTGCACTTTACAATGTCGCGCTTGCATCACTACTTAAAACATGCTTCATTTTTGTCAGCAAAGTCATCCATATTAAAAATAGCCAACACATTGAATTTCCATGAGGCTCAGCCAGACATACTACTTCCATGATGCTGGCTGAGCATCATGGGAAGGCCAGTTAACAGTAGATATTACCGTGTTTCCCCAAAAATAAGACATACCCATAAAATAAGCCGTAGCAGGATTTCTAAGCATTTGCTCAATATAAGCCATACCCCGAAAATAAGACATAGTGATAGGCGTGGCTATGCAGTGAGGCATAAAGGGAGGAGAAATAGAAAGTGAAAGTAAAAGTCTCCTCAGTGAAGTGAGGAGCAGGGGGAAGAAGTAAAGCTGTGGCTGCCATTTTACTCAGCACTGTGGGGTTCTCTCCCCCAGCACCAACCAGCAACAGTCTTTCTCTCTCACCCCACACAAACACCAGTAAAGGTGTTGCTTCCCAGCACTGACCAGCAACAGTCAGTGGGTCTCTCTCACCTCACACAAACACCAGGGGTGTCTGCTACTAAGTCCAGAGAGATCATCCCAGCTCCACTGTGCAGATTGGACCCAGTTCTCACTGGATCCCTGATAAATAAACCTACCCTTACACATCAGCTTTGCTGGCCTATCCTGAGTATCTATCTATACCCCCAGACAAGATGAGTATATTTGAATAAATGTAGATTGTTGTACCATACTTAATAAAAATAAGACATCCCCTGAAAATAAGCCATAGTGTGTCTTCTTGAGGAAAAATAAATATAAAACAGTGTCTTATATTCGGGGAAACACAGTAGCTGTGAATTACAATTCCCATGAAGCTCAGTCAGCCAGGTGTCCACCATGACTGGGGATCGTGGGAGTTTTAATTCACAACTAACACCTGTCACATCATCTGCTGTTAACTACAGTTCACATGAGGCTCAGCCAGACACGCTGCTTCCATGATGCTGGTATATAAAATATATACTCTAATATGACTTCAATGACTTGGCACAACATACGGCTTTACAGAATTGGTGGATATCCTAATATTTCTAGACATACCAAGAGAACAATCCTTCTATATATGATTTATTAATGATAGCATTAAGAAGTTTGTCAGCCTGGTTGTTCTTCCTCAGTTATATGAGTAAGATCTATTAAAATAGCTACACAGGAGACAAACATAAAATGAGGAACACAATAGATGGCATATGTATTGGCTGAGCATCATGGAATATGTACCGGTATTTCCGTAAGTGTTTTACATATTTTACAAAAAATATCCTGCCCTAAAAATACAACCATACATTTCCTTATGTCAAATGTCACATCAAAGGGAAATGCAACACTCCCAAAGAGCAGAAAAAAGAAATGCTTACTTACCAGCGGCTAAGATTATGTTTATTCACTAAAGCTGGACGTTGGCAAGAATGTTTCAGTTTAAACTTTCCAATGTCAATTTACGTTATAAATGGCCAGCATCAGTGCACTTCTGTGTAACTATAGGGCCAAAGTTTCAAGCTTCTTGTAGAGAAACTTACCTCCATAATGAATGTTGAATTCAGTCAGTTGAAATTAATACTCTTCTGTTAAATCTCATGCCACCTTCTGTTTTAGTAAATACACCCTTATGGACAGAGCCACTGGAGTAAAAAAGACACAACCAGGAAAAATGTTTTCAACATAAGGTACTTACTTATTCATAGATAGGAAAAGTCATTACTTACCTACAATTCAAAAGGTGATGTATGGTTTCAACTTGTACAGAAGAAGGATCCAAACTCAATACCGAAAATTACCTCTCTAGCTATGTTCGATACAAATGTTATTACAAAGATACAGATTCCACTGTCGATACAGATACTGTTGCATGCACCGACCTTGAATTGGTATATTGTTGTGGCCATTGTCACTTCTTGCTCCTTGATTTTGGTGATTCTCAAGGGACAGAGTGGATTATCTATAAAACACCTGGTTACTAACACCTGAGGGCTTAACCTTTGGGAAAAAGTGGTTGGAGGGTGAAAAACTAAATTTCTTATTTCAAGAGCATCACTACCTATCTCAGAGAAGTAACAATCTCTTGTCTGATTCTGTATAACATTACATTTACGAATTGGTCCTCAATTAAATGATCTGTGAGTTTAGCCCAAATCTTGCAGCATGGCCATTGGCCTTCAAGTTGATAGTCTGTGAGTTCACTTGTAAGTGTCTGCAAAATGAATATTCTAGCAAACAGAAAACTCCTGATGGCTATAAAGTACTTCAATGAAAGGGGTGGTTGTAAGTGAATTTCTATAGGGAATCAGACATAGGGTTAACCAGCTAGGGATATTTCATTGCAAGAAGTTGTAAGTTTAGTTAAATATTTTGTAATGTTCTATCATAACAAAGGTGCATCAAGGGAAATGAATACATTGCAAAACTGGTATCAGTAGTGGGACAGTTAAACTTTCTTTGAACTGTAGAAAGAAAAAAATGTTTTCTTTCAACACTTGTGTATCAATAAAATGAAAACAGGTTAGACAGAAAGAATACATCAACTGAAACTCCGAAAGCTGTTAACGTTTATGAGGTAGCGTTAGAGTTATCTAAATTAAGAAAAAGGGCTGCCTGGTCATGTCAAATGAAAAAAAATCTTGCTGATCAACTTAGCTGATATGTATGAAAACTGAGTAAAAACATGTCATACTGTAGATCACTCCAAAACATGACCTATTGGGCTCCAAGAGGGGTTACTATGTGTTTCTGATTCTGCAGGCTTACCTCATGTATTTGCAAAGCAGACCGCATGAAAACTGAAAGGGATCAAGGGTTTATCAAATCCATTATGTGATTATGATGGCTGGTGTGTCCCTTTAAGAAAAATGACTAGGTCTATTGAGGTAATATTTCCCCACTAATTACTTTCAAATATTAAGAAATAAGAGGAACTAAAACTGTGATGGAGCTTTGATATATACGATTACATATTAACAAATAGCATATGAATCAAAATTCTGTGAAAATTACTGTTAAGGGAAAAAATGTCACCTGTTAATTTATTGTCACCTGTTTTTTTAATGGTTTTCAATCGGAATAACCTATTTAATTTGAACTGTGCCAAAACTCATAAAAAAAGCATCAATATCTGTCTAATACATGATAATATTTAGTTGGTTTTGCAGCAGTTACTTGACATTGTGTACTGTTACTTGGCTTAGACACAAATCGTGATACGAAACCCCTTTTTTCCTGCGCAATCTTTTATGAAATGTCTCTATTTAGTTATGTATAGTGTGCGTGGTTTTACTTTCCAAGTACAGTACGAATACATAACTCGTACACATGATATAAACCTGTTTTAACCCCTTCAGTCCCCTATGGACGTACCAGTACGTCCATAAAACGCACCTAAAAAAAACCCTAGGGACATACCGGCATGTCCTGACCTTCTTGCAGTGGCAGGGACACATCCCTGCCACTACATGGGGGATCAGGTTGTTTGACAGGCTAGACTCTCCCTGTCAGCAGAAGCCAGCATTCCGGGTTGCGTCACTGCTGACGTCACCTGGAAGGTCATTGGAGGACAGAATATCCCCTGCAGACCTGCTGGGATATCCGATCGCTCCGATGAGGCACAGACACTGTGATCTCTATGCAGGTCTGTGGGGACTTGCATAGCGATCACAGTGTGATCAGTGCAGGGGGACCGCAGGGAGGAGAGCGAGAAAACAAATCAGCACAAAAAAAAAATTAAAAAAATATGATTTAAAAAAATTAAAACTAAAAAAATCACTAAAATACAAAAAATAATCATTTAAAAAAACAATAAAGTGAGCTAAGTGATGTCATTGTAACATCACTGGCATTAATAACATGTTCAAGAGGTCCTAAGAGGACCTCTAACCATACTGCACTGATAACAGTGCATACAAAAAATAAAATAAATTAAAAATATATAGAAAAGATAATAAAAAAGAGAAAATCCCTTACATCCCATTGTCCTATCACAACATCTAAAAAGTATAACCCTCCTGCCCCCATTCACAACCTCCAAACCCGTTAAGCCATAAGTTTAAAAAATACTACCCTATAGGGTACTATATGTAAGGGGTGTATATGGCCCTCTTGAACGAAAAAAAACTAAGGATGTGGGGTATCTCTGCAATCAGGAGATGCAGCTAAACAATTTTGGCTGGGTTTCTCTGCCGTAAGACGTACCCTGTGCAAAAAAAAAATCTAAGCAACACAGTGTTGGCGAAAAAAAGCGCAGGAAATAATTTCTGCGGCAACCTTTGACAGTGATTGGTGGCCAAATAGCTGCCTAAAGAGTGCCCAAATACCAATGATACGATAGTCTGGGTTGTCTGCTTTACAGAAATATATACTTTTATGGGTATTTTTGATTTATTTGTTTAAAATTAAGGTTGCAATCCCATCATACCTAATGTAAAAAATTCTACGGATAATGTACACTCTATAGTATGTTTCCTATAAGTGCTGGGAAAGTATGGAAATTCTATATAAATTAGGTATTTCTGAAATCAGGACACCTGAATTGCTAAATTTGGGGGGATTTTTTGTCACTTTACCCAGATGGAAAATATCAAAAAAAAATTGAGTTTTTTTTTCTAATATTTGATAGTTTTTACTAAATTTCTCACCCTAAATTTTCAGCTAATCATCTAACTATGGTATAAAAAAACCTCTCTGTCCTTGAAAAAAACAATATATAGTTTACATGGGTACACTATTCGCAGGAAAAGAGAATAATCAGTGAACCGACATACCGCAAAAATGGCTGAAGGGGTTAATTGCTTGTTGAAAATACTAAACAAACCCAATTGTACTTTTGAGTCATTAGATGTGCTGTAGCTGGTATTACTAGCAAATAGTGCAATCAATATAAAGAATGCTCTGCATTTTACTCAAAAAACATACTCGTGAGTATTGCAGAGGATTACCTTATTTTATTTTTGATTGACTTAAGAGATAATCATACAAAATCACTACATCTATTAAGGTCTGAATTGCGTCTATATTGGCATGAGTCCTATAACTGTCCCTTCATTTTTTCAAAAGCCACCGGATATTTGAATATGTATATTCACTCTGAACTTGAAACTAGAAGGCTGAATAGGTCAAACTAGAAGGCGGAATATATCCAAACTAGCATAAGCAGTAGGTCTAGACCCAACTTTGACATCAAAATGGAAACTGATTTAATTCTAGTCACAATGTCCACATGCCTAATATAAAAAGATGTATTTTCTACACAAAGCTTATAACAAAACAGCTGTTTGGATATGCTTGGTTTTCTTTACATACGTAACTTTTCTTCAGTCTTTTTATGAATTTTCAATGTTAAAATACATCTCTTCTACTTTGAAGAATCAGAGGAGAGTGATTTTTATATGCATGTGCATATTCTGTTGATGTAAACAATATCAGCTATTGTATTGCAATAACATAAAATTGGCATTATTGTAGGTCTTGTAAATATTAGTGTTTAGAGCTAACAATTAAGATGGCATTAGCAAATGTATTACAAAGGCCGGAAACATTAAAGTCTCCCCTCCTTACTCTAATCATAAACATGTCTGCTTTGTTTTGTGATGTTGGCAGGTTGAGATGCTGGCAAAGTGTGCTCAAGGTTTTCATTCTTTAGAGGTAGATGCCATTTCCAATGATCTGTGCCAGAATCTTTTGTTTTTTTTGTTACTGCAACTTCATTCAAAAACTACTTGAGGCCTTGGTTGATAAATCCATACACTGGCAACAGGTCATTAGGACTATTTCAGCTTTCCTCCTCTTTCTGTATATTTCAGGTACCTTTTTTCCTACTTATCTCCAAGTGTACATGACATCATGATTCTGGTCCATTTGCATAGCCCACATGGTTTTTCTAACAGTTTGTGTAGATTAAACACACAGGCAAATGCTGTATGGGTTTCAAATCCTATTCATATGCCTAATACCCGTTTATATCCCATGCATATACTCTTTTAGTCTAACTGTAATATTTGACAGCATTTAATACTAAAATAATGCAGCACGTATCCTTAGTCATGATCTGCTCAGTGGTACAAACATTATTACTTGCTTAATAACTCAATTGTTATTACTGCACTTATACAACAGAAAGGGAAACCACTTTGGGCTACACAGTTGTATAATAATAATAATAATAATAATACAGCAAAGAGTTGTAGTGCTGTCATGCACAGCATTTCACTCTTCAAGGCTGAAGGTTCTAAAAAAGAGTTAGTGAGCCAGTTTGACTTTTAGGTTAAGGCTGACAGGGAATCAACTGTGTAAACTGGGGTAGGTATGGAATCAGGACAAGATGATTAATGATTGGCTGACATTGTTAAGATGGGAGCAGTTTACTCTGTATTGACTAACACAGATCATAAGAGATTGATAACGTGATTCCATTGCACATTTCCGCCTATTGTAGCAGAAGTAATTTTCAGACAGAAGACATCAATGGCACTTGCTCTTGCCTGCTGGGAAACCTGATATGGAGGCAAGTCTTACTCTCCAAGGGTGGGTTCACATCCCAGGTGCCCCAAGGCATGAATGCTTAGGTCTTCCATGAAGATTCCCTTAATAAGCTAAAGAGTACCAAAAATGGCCTGTGCCTATAAGAACTCAAGGAACTTGTTACCCTTAGGCAGGGGAATGTCAGATATCCATTAGCAGCTATTCTGGTTAAGGTGCTCTGTCGTGTAGATTGCACATAAGTAATTACTTGTTTTTACCTAACATGTCTTATGTCAGGTCCAAACAGAATACAAACAAATCAATTAGTGCATAGGTAAATCAACTAGAATTTCAGTATTTTATGTCAGCACCATCACAATAATGTAGATCTCATCATGCTGTATGAATCTTAGAGTGCTTGGTTTAACCTTCTTATGAAGAAGAAATTAAATGTTTTATTCCTTAAATGTGTGTAAAATTAAAGGTGGTTCAAACATGGATTTTTGTTTCTTAAAAAACACCAATCTGTCTTGCTACATCGTTAGATTTTTACTTGCCATTCAGTTATCATTAATGATGTGTCTTTACATGAGGAGACATTGCGAAAGTTAAGGAAAAATATTACAATGTGGGGAAAACATAGTAACCTAGTAGATTTTGTTTCCTTGCTCAATATTTACTGTTTCTTGGTGGACAAAATGGATAACATTAGCACACTAAAAATGAGGCAATTTCCTTCATACAATGTGTCACATGAATACATGTGCCAGATACCTGGCTGATACTGCACATTGAGTGGTGTTGACCCTTTGGTATTCATCTAACAGTTTACTTGTGAAATCGGTCATATCATCCCCCTTGGTGCAGAAATTGGCAAATATGAAGATGAACCTTACAATACTCATGGGTCCATTTACTAAAGAGAGAATTTGGGAAAATTGGAAATCTCATCTCCCTGAGATAATTGTCCGTTATCAAAGTCAAATCACTGTGAGCTTCTCCTACAAGAAGTTATGAGCTAGCACTGCATAATGCATAAGTAATGTGGGAGATTTCTTAAAATCATCATCTCTAATTTTACATTATATGGGGCCAGCTTAGTCCTTCATCCCAAAGGAGCACATTGGAATTTTCCCTTAAAAATGCATATTGAAATCAGGAAGTGGAAATTTAAAAATCTTCTGCAAACCTTCTCTTTACAGCTATAATGGAAAACTGATATAATGGAATATAAAGGAAACTTGATCAATTTCAACCTGTTTTTATGGAACAGCTATGTTACCATAAAATTATTTTTATTGTTGTAATCGTATGGGATATCTATGTAAAGGTTTTCAATTCTAATGTGCCTTTCTAAATATCTGTATTTTGATACGGTAATATAAATATTTTATAACTGTTAGGAAACATATATGTAACATTCGTTTGACCTTTTCAATGGATATAATTGACCTTTGACTAATAAACGGCAACATAGTTTTTATTTAAGATGTACTGACAACATGCTCAAATAGCACACAAAGAAAACCGTAAAAATTCAAACTGTAATGTCTTAAATAAATAATAAAAATAAAATCTCAACTGGCTGCAAATTCTTAAAGGAGTCAGGGCAAAATAATATACTTAAATGCAATCATTAGATTTAATGTCTAAAACAATTAAATACATTTCAGTAGGCGAAGAGCCCAAAGTTCGTGACCTCGGTTGGAATGCAATTATCCCATAACAAAATGCATGACAGGAACATAATACCATGAAAAGTTGTCAGTCCACCTATTACCTGGAGATGGTAAGGAATTAGCATTTCTGTTTTTGCCCTTAATTTGCCTAGGAATCTCCTGTTAGTCAGGTTTCTTAGCAAACAGGGATTCCAGAGTAGACCTAATTACTTTTATCTCACTCAGTACAAGCCACTGATAAACCCCTTGTTTCCCATGCCTCATATGCTACTATTTTACCAGTTCCAAATCCATCAGAGACATTGTGCTATGTTCACCATGGACAAACAGAGGTGACAGTTTCCTTCCTAAAAGTAAACATAACTAGTACTTAAGCACAGTTCAAACAGTTTAACACCTCCACCTTTTGCCCTTAAGGTGAGTATTTGAGGCCAGGTATACAAAATAAAAAACATACGAGTATTGCTGTATGAAATTCTCAATCAACACCATCTCAGTACTCTACATCTACGCTACTGGATGAATAAGGTGTAATAATATATATATTATTAAACCTCTAGATTGTAAGCTCATTTGAGCAGGGCCCTCCTCACCTGCTGTCTCTGTTAGTCAATTTGTTATGTTACATACTACTTGTTATGTCCTGTCTACCCACTGTACAGCATTATGGAATTTCATGGCGCTATATAAAAAATAAATATTAAATATATATATATATCTGTGTGTGTGTGTGGTACTGTTACTAATGCATTCCTGTAATGTTCCAGTAATATATAACATGATATACAATAATACATATGTAGCCAATATAAAAATTGAGAATGTTTTCATCTCAAATTATTGATCTGACAAAGCATTTACCTATAATATAGATTTTATTGATATTTTAAAAATAGGATGTAAAAGCAATACTCAACAGTCTAAAATCATATATCTATCTATCTATCTATCTATCTATCTATCTATCTATCTATCTATCCCTTTGAAATGATCATACTGAATACAGGATTAATATACAGGTCTGCCATCCAATGAACATGGATACTATTTAACTTACTATCAGGTACAATGTTTTATTTTCGCTAGTGAAAGTTTAGAAAGTTGCATGCTATTTAAATGCCATGCTTTAATGAGCTCCCCGATAAGTATTTCCAGACAGTTGCTTGCCCTTTCCATTACATGTGCATAGTGCTGATAAACAAGTGTATATAAAATCATTCTGTTTTAATTATAGGTTTAGCTTCAGGATAGGCAGTGCAGACCCATCCTATTGGTTGAGAACTTTTCCCCTCCACATTTTACACTAAACAGCATTTTATTTCATGGAGAAATGTGAAAGAACTGGCTCACTATTGCCCTCTAAAGATGACTTATTTAAATCAAAGGTAGAAATCAGAAAAGTTCATTTTTAGCAGATATATATATATATATATATATATCACACACATATATATGTGTTTGTGTGTAAATTGAATGAGAAATATCTGTACAATAGATATGTTAATGGTTGCAGATAGTGTATGATTTCTCTGAGAATAGTTTCCATTTGCTTGTTTTTTTAAAAGCTAGGATATGCTCTTCAGACCCATTTCTTATAGCTGTTCTATATTTATTGCGCCACACAGTAACTCCAGTCTTACAAGTTTCCTGTTAGTCCATATTCGAGCAACATTGATCTATCCATCTGTGCCCATCTAAGGTGATCTCAAGAGTACACTGATGTACTCAGATAAGATTTAAAAAGCATCTGTCTTTTAGAGGAAATGGTGTATAATCACAAGCAATATGTATGGAACACAAAATGCCAAATGTTATTGACCTCCAAGGCCATTTTGATTGAATTGACCAGATGACTAACATGATATGGTTTAAGAAAGCCTTTTTTAATCTAATTCCCTGCCAAAAAGAGGTGGTGCTATCAAATACAATGGAATCCTTCAAAAAGGGTCTGTATATATATTTAAATTTAGAACTTACAGGACTATAAATGACATAATATAGCTTTAGTATGTCAGAGCTTTTAGATCCAAGGAGAAATCTGATTGCCTTTAGGAGTCAAGAAGTGGCAAATAGCTTAATTGGGTTTTTGTCATTTTTTCATCAATATCATGAAGGATAGAGAGAAGGATTGAACTTCATGGACCTAGGTCTTTTTTTTTTAAGAGGCATAATTAAAGTTTAACTAAAAAAGACACCCTTTAACCCCTTAAGGACAATGGGCGGTCCCTAAACCCATTAAAAAAGACACCCTAAGGGGTTAAAAAGGACACTTAATGTCCCCTGTTTGTTCACAATAGACATATTATAGAAGAAGGTTCTAATTTTCTAAAAGTTTAGTGAACTTGTAAACAAATGTATTTTGGGTTGCCTCCTCGGTGACACAAAACTGACCTTTGCCAAATAATAACTGTTGACAGTGAACACTTCTGGTATCATTCTTAACTATGATAAGGGAATGGAAAACAAACAGTAGAAAGACCCTGGAGCATCACATGACCAGGTCAGAACAACAAGCCTTGTTAATCCCCACATTATACCAAAAGGGAATCCCACATTCCCAGCCTACCAGGCATACACACAGAATGTACTGTGTATTGGTAAATCCAAAGGGGTCTGAATAAGACATATAACCCCAAACTGAACATGATCAGTTCTTATCAGGGTAAACTTTGCATCTTCATTACCATACTTAACCCGGAGTTGCTGTAATTATGTTAATTACGTTTTATCAGTTCTTGTCAACGCCCTAAGGACTATGTGGACTGTAAGTGCTTACACATACTAATAAAATACAACAATGAACATTCCCAGTACACAAAGTATTCAAAGTATACAAAGTATAACATTAACAATTATATACAGGCCTTGCTCTGAACATACTATGCAAAGCATGATCTATTAACTCCTTGGATGAATCTTGGAAAAGTTTTAGGGAATCAAACTTGGGAATACAGTTAGTAATTGGAGGGGTGATGACAAAATGTATTGTACAGCAACTAAAAGACCATAAGAAAAGCTACAAAAAGCAGAAGAAAGATCTTTATCTAAACCATAATCAGTAATAATATGTAAAAACATATACAAAAAAATAGAACAAATGTTTTTGTTGTTCTATTTTAGTATATGTTCTTACATATTAGTTTGCCATATTTTACATAATTGGTAATTGTTTATGGTGAACAATAACCTAATTTATGTTAGCCAACATTCTCTGATTAGAGTAATACCCACATACATAGTTTTTTGTGTTCAAAAAGGCCATCCACCCCTTTCTTACTGCCCTATATTGTATTTTTAAAAAAATCTAATGGCCCGAGTGGTTTCTGAGGTAGAGGAAAGAGATCTTTTAAAATGTTTATTTGTAGGGATGGTGCTGAAGGATATTGGGTTACTTTTAAAAAATATTTAATTTGTTTTTTTGTTGCACTGAACTCCATAATGCCAGTAAACTCACAGGCATCGCTAGGCTCTTTATTTGTTTTATTTATACATTTCATTTTTCTAATTTATGTTTAATCTTTTTTTGAAATATTTTTTCCTTTTTTCAATTTTGGAAAGAGGCAATGAGCGTGATCACCCAGCGCAGGGAGCAATTAGGAATCTTCTGGGTTTCTTCTCTCCTTAAAAAATCCTAGACATACATATATGTCCAAATGGTCATCATGGCACTTTTATTTGTGGATATACATTCACTGGCCACTTTATTAGGTACACCTTGCTAGTACCTGGTTGGGCTCTCTTTTGCCTTAAGAACTGCCTTTATTCTTGATGGCATATTTTCTACAAGGTGTGGACATGATGGCATCACGCAGTTGCTGCAGATTTGTCGGCTACACATCCATGATGCGAATCTCCCGTTGCACTACATCCCAAAGGTGCTCTATTGGATTGAGATCTGATCACAATGGAGGTCATTGGAGTACAGTGAACTCATTGTCATGTTCAAGAAACTAGTTTGAGATGATGTGAGCTTTGTGACATGGTGCATTATCCTGCTGAAAGTAGCCATAACAAGATGGGTACACTGTGATCATAAAGGGATGGACTTGGTCAGCAACAATACTCAGGTAGGCTGTCGCATTTAAAGGTTAAATCAATGCTTTCATGTTGTTTACCCCAAATTGTGACCCTGCCATCTGAATGTCGCAGCTGGAATCGAGACTCATCAGACCGGGCAACGTTTTTCCAGTCTTCCATTGTCCAAATTTGGTGAGCCTGTGTGAATTCTTGCCTCAGTTTCCTGCTCTTAGCTGACAGGAGTGGCACCTGGTGTGGCCTATCGGCTTCAAGGTTAGAAGTGTTGTGCATTCAGAGATGGTATTCTGCATACCTTGGTTGTATCTCAAACCAGTCTGCCCATTCTCCTCTGACCTCTGACATCAACAAGGCATTTTCGTAGACACAACTGCCGCTCACTGGATATTTTCTCTTTTTCGGACAATTCTCTGTAAACCCTAGAGATGGTTATGAGTGAAAATCCCAGTAGATCTGCAGTTTCTGAAATACTCAGACCAGCCTGTCTGGCACCAACAACCATGTCATGTTCAAAGTCACTTAAATCCCCTTTCTTCCCCATTCTGATGCTCAGTTTTAACTTCAGCAAGTTATCTTAACTAACTCTACATGCATAAATGCATTGAGTTGCTGCCATGTGATTGGCTGATTAGCAGTGGCGACTCTAGAAACAATATATGGGGGGGCACACAAGATACCACTGTCAAACTGGGGGGCATTCATAATTTCCAAAAGTAATGTGCTATGGAATTATACTTTTGTTATTGGGCTAAAATAATACTTGATCATGCAACATGGGAAACCTGAAACCACAATTGAGTGCGACTAATCCTTGAAATAAATATTATAACACAATACATAACTTTTCCACTAAATTATTTCAGGGCCTTGAACGTTTTGTCCCCTGAAGTCACTACAACTTCAGGAGGGCATTTTATCTCTGGATAAATATAAATTAAATAATTCCTACTGTAAGTTAAGTGCCAGGAAACAGATGACCAAACACACACCAACACAGGCTCTTTCACACTAACACCCAGACACACACACACCAGGACAGGCTCTGCCACACCCATCCAAACAGCCCACACACCAGCACCAGGAGCAGGCTCTGACATACTGACACCCAAACACACACCCTAGGACAGGCCTCTGCCACACTGACAACTGAACACACACACCAGTATAGGCTCTGTGACACCAACACCCAAACACACACCAGGATAGGCTCTGCCACACCAACACCTATACACACACACCCGAGGACTGGCTCTGCTACACTGATAACCAAAAACACACAAACAGCAGGACACAATCTATGTCACATACGTCTACATCAGGATGGATTTTTCACACTGCATTGTCGTTTATACCCCCCTTAGTGTTTTTGCCCCTTGTGCATTGATGCCCCTGCTGCCCATGTATATTAATATTAGCCCCAGTTGCCGATAGCAGGTATAGATAAACACATTAACACACAAACCAAACTTTGCATTTATAGATCAACTGAAATTCACTTGTGATCTCAGCACTGAAGGTATATATCAAATAAACAGAATCGGACATACAAAATTTGCAGGTATACAATAGTATATGAAAGGTAGCATTGCAGGTATAGATCAAATAAATACATGGAAACAGCATTGCAGGTATTAATCAACTGAATAAGACATACAAACACTGCATTTGCAGGTATACATAAATAATGTATGGAAATATATAGATATGGATCTACAGAATAACGCAAAAACCCAGCTTTGCAGGTATAGATCAATTGGAATTCACATAAAAACACTTCATTAAAAGGTATATTTAAAACCCCCTAAATTACAGACATAGATTACAGATTGCACACCCCAAAGCCAGCCCTGGCGTCCACACTGCCCACACACAGCAATCACACTCCTATCATACCAGGCAACCAGTAAATGCTGGTACCTAGGCATGATGGGACTGTGCTTGCAGTTAGCAATCACACTTCTGTCATGCCAGGTCAGCCAGTACATGCTGGTACAGGGTGGCTGTAAGTGATGTGTAGACCCCATACTGCTGGCAGCATCAAAACACAAGGGGGGCAGCTAGCTAGGTTTCAGCATGTACTGGCTGACTTGGCATGATAGGAGTGTGATTGCTAAAAGCAATCAAAGTCCCATCATGCCTAGGTTCCAGCACTTACACATCCATCCAGTAAATGCTGGAACCTAGGCATGATGGGACTGTGATTGCTGTTAGCAATCACACTCCTATCATGCAAAGTCAGCCACTACATGCTGGTACAGACCCCATACTGCTGGCAGCATCAATACACAAGGGGGCAGCTAGCTAGGTTTCAGCTTGTACTGGCTGACTTGGCATGATAGGAGTGTGATTGCTAACAGCAAAGTCCCATCATGCCTAGGTTCCAGCACTTACACATCCAACCAGTAAATGCTGGAACCTAGGCATGATGGGACTCTGCTTGCTGTGATTGCTGTTAGCAATCACACTCCTATTATGCCAAGTCAGCCAGTACATGCTGAAACCTAGCTAGCTGCCCCCCAGCATGTACTGGCTGACTTGGCATGATAGGAGTATGATTGCTAACAGCAATCACAGCAAGCAGAGTCCCATCATGCCTAGGTTCCAGCATTTACTGGTTGGATGTGTAAGTGCTGGAACCTAGGCATGATGGGACTTTGCTGTTAGCAATCACACTCCTATTATGCCAAGTCAGCCAGTACATGCTGAAACCTAGCTAGCTGCCCCCCAGCATGTACTGGCTGACTTGGCATGATAGGAGTATGATTGCTAACAGCAATCAAACTCCCATCATGCCTAGGTTCCAGCACTTACACATCCAACCAGTAAATGCTGGAACCTAGGCATGATGGGACTGTGATTGCTGTTAGCAATCACACTCCTATCATGCCAAGTCAGCCAGTACATGCTGAAACCTAGCTAGCTGCCCCCCAGCATGTACTGGCTGACTTGGCATGATAGGAGTGTGATTGCTAACAGCAATCAAACTCCCATCATGCCTAGGTTCCAGCACTTACACATCCAACCAGTAAATGCTGGAACCTAGGCATGATGGGACTGTGATTGCTGTTAGCAATCACACTCCTATCATGCCAAACCTAGCTAGCTGCCCCCCAGCATGTACTGGCTGACTTGGCATGATAGGAGTGTGATTGCTAGCAGCAATCACAGTCCCATCATGCCTAGGTTCCAGCACTTACACTCATACTTATTCAAACACCCTCCCCACTCATTCAAACACCCTCCCCACCCCCTTACCTGCACTGCAGCTCTCCGGTGCCGCTCACAGACCTCAGCAGGGGGCGCGGCCTCCCTCTGCCTTCTCTTCTGGCTTCCGCTTCCTCTATGCAGTGCAGAAGACCCTCCCACAGGTAAGTAGCAGGGCTCGAGGTGCGGCCCGCGTAAGATCGGTTGCCTTGGCTGCCGATCTTACGCGGGCTGCACCCTCTCTCTCCTCCAAATTTTAAAAAAAATAATAATTAAAAAAAAAAACGGGATTTAAAGTCGCATTGCGACTTTATTCCAAATTTGGCAGGGGGGCAACAGGGGGGGCAAGGATTAACCTAGGGGGGGCAATTGCCCCCCCTTGCCCCCCTGTAGCGACGCCACTGGGTACAGTGTAACTATCAATATACACATCATATATACATTATCACTATATAATAAACAAGACATTTCTCTCCTCCAATGTACCTTTTTTGTAGGTGTTCAGTTTTTTGCCTGGGATGAAAAAAGATTATTTTCCTGATTACTATGGACTACTCAGTTACAGAGGTCCTGCTTCCTAACCACACCTCATTGGCCATTTGAAATTTAGGTTGGTGTGTAGAGTGGAAGTACTCTGTTGGGTGATGTTGGTATATATATATATATATATATATCAGCTATAACATTGTGAGCACCTGCAAATATTGTATATGCCCCCCTTTTGCTGCCAAAACAGCCCTGACCCATTGAGGCATGGACTCCACTAGACCTCTGAAGGTGTGTTGTGGTATCTGATATCAAGATGTTAGCAACACCTTGAACACGTTGTTCCTCAAAGCATCCCTGAACCACTTTTGCATCCTGGTGCCATGCATCCGACCATCCACATGATGTAAAAGAAAATGTGAGTCATCAGACCAGGCCACCTCCTTCCATTTCTCTGTGCTCCAGTTCTTATGCTCACGTGCCCATTGTAGGTGCTTTTGGCAATGGACAGGGGTCAGCATGGGCACCCAGACTGGTCTGCAGCTATGCAGCCCCATACACAATAAACTGTGATGCACTGTGTGTTCTGACATCTTTCAATTAGATCCAACATTAACTTTTTCAGCAAGTTGAGCTACAGTAGCTTGTCTCTTGGATCTTACCACAAGGGCCAGCCTACGCCACCACACGCATCGATGAGCCTTTATAGTCAAAATATAGTATCAAAATACTCAAATTAACCAATTCTGGATACAGTCAGTATGTTTTTAGGAAGCTCAGTTCAGAAAATACTTAGAATATAAAAAAGGCCCAAGTCCTCATCCACTATTACCTCTTCCAATGAGACCATAATTTGTATACTAAGATCAGAAACACAAGTGATAAAATGAATTAAAAAAATATGGGGATAAAAAAAGTATAGGCACCTGCACTTCTAGGAATCACCACCAGAGGCGGGTGGAGGCAGATGGGAGTCTTCCTCTCCTCCGTGGTGGCTACTGCCTGACGGAGGGGGTCTCCCTCTCCTCTGTGGAGGCTGTTGGCTGACGGATGGGGGTCTCGATTTTACCGTGGGGTCACGTGACATAACATGCCCCCCATACGTTCCTGTCTCCCGTGCCAGTTCAAAATAGTTTAGAAAGGACCCTTCCAACCTGGACTGGTGAAGGGCCCCTTCGAAACTATTTTGAACCGGTATGAGGAGGCAGGAACAAGGGCTATGATACCTGTAGTTACTCCAATGCCTCCATCACTGTATTAACCTCTAACACGTCTGCTAGAAGGCTATTGCATGCATCCACTACCCACTCAGTAAAATATTTTCTAATATTACTATTAAACATTTGCCCCTCTAATTTAACACTATGCCCTTTTATTGTCATAGTTTTTCTTCTTTTAAATATACTCTCCTTTATCGTGTTAATTCTATATCTAATATGGCCTCCTTACAAGTTGGCTCCTCAGCTTCTTGTTTTAAAGATAATCCTAGTAAGGAGTAGGGAATATCTGTACTCTTGGCACAACCAACTACTTTGGTTTTCCAGTTCGCATCAGGAAGATGAAATTCACCCATGATTATAGATTCACCCTTCAATTACATTTTAGCTGTTGCCTCAATTAGTAGATTATCTAACACTTCTGCTTGTCCAAGGGGTACATAAATCGCACCTACATGAGTTACTGTATGATTACCAAATTCTAACTGACTCTATGTTTGCGTTAGATTTTATGCTATCTTCCCAATAGGGCCACCCCTTTTGTGCCTTCTCTGTCTTTTCTATGTATTCGGGTGTTGCTATACCTAGAGTATTTGACACCTGGATCCTGTATGTGGCACCTCCCCACACACAAAAAAAATAATGTTGGCAAGAATATTTATTTCACAAATTTGTAAACTATATGTCAACTGGAAAAAACTAGAAATCTGAAAAAAAATCATTATTAACTTATAAAATACATTTAAGTTTAATTAAATAACATTTACCGATAGTTACAGATATGGTACAGCATAACACCTATCACTATATACTGAGCTATATACCCCCTGACGAGTGGCCCCCAGGGCGGACCGCCCCCCCCCCTTCTTAGGTACGCTACTGCCCTCTACACTAGATGAGCTGTTAGGGAGAACAGTTTTCTCCATCAATCCCACATCTGAGTCTCCTCAACATCTTCACTTAAATTAGCAAACATGTTGGGATGGAAAAATGTAGGACTGGCTGCCGTTTTCCTCTTCCTTCCCTCTCTGTAACCACGTCTAACCATCTCCTAACTAGACTTGGGACCTGGCAGAAAGTCCGTGTTCATTTTTGGGGGAAAAATGTTCTTCGTATATGACGAAATTCGTCCATCTCCGTCTTCTGTTTGGACGAAATTCATCCAACAGTTTTGTTTTCGTCCAATGTTGCATTTGTTTATTCGTTATTCGGACAAATGGACAAAATGGTGAAATTCCATAGGAAAATATATTTGGATGAAAAAGAAAGCGCAAGTCTCCTCTTAACTATGTGTCTGGTTCCCTTCTGACTGATCTCCTCCCTCATTGCTACAGTAGGTGTCCCTAAACTCTGCTCAATAAGTCAGAGACTCCTCAAGATCCGTCAATATCCCTCAGTGTTGTAAATGCTTCACCAGAGCTCCAATCTGAGCTTCCAGAGAGGCCACTTTCATGGAATATGTATGAATCTATATGTAACATCATTTTATACCTTTTTCCTGCATATCTAGAGTTAGCATTACCTCATAATTCAATAACCTAGTCAAATTTTAGGTACATCATAGGGTGGGTATAGAGCAAAATATTGGGGAAACTTCAGAACAATACTTGAAACTTGAAACAAAATCAAGGTTAGAGCTTTATATATATTTATGGTCTACCTCAACTTCAGTAAATCGAATAAATTTGAAAAAATAACTAGGAAAATGTAGGTAAATGCTAAGAATGCGATTGCACGGTATTCTGTCTCCACCCAGTGGCCAAATTGCTTAATGTCCATAAACGGTGTTGCTGTTTCAGCAACGCCACGATCAGCACTAGGGGCCATGTCTGGCCCCTCCCGGGGGGCATCAACATCTGCCATACATTGTATGGCAGAGGACGCTCATTTTAAAAGCGTTTAGGAGGCGATCAATGATCACCTCCTAAACTTCAATGGTATCGCTGGAATGCCTTGATCAGGAGGCATTAAGTGACACCAAATACTTACCCCAGGACGGGCTGTGACCGCTCCGGAGAGCGGTCACAGCTGCTGCTGCAAGTGATCTTCGCCATCCGCAAGATGGCGGCCGCCCAGTAAAAAAAGCAATCAAGTTGAAAAAGTTCGCTAGATGATCTCCAGACCCTCTA
This sequence comes from Spea multiplicata, assembly GCA_009364415.1. Lineage (NCBI taxonomy): Eukaryota > Metazoa > Chordata > Amphibia > Anura > Pelobatidae > Spea > Spea multiplicata. The sequence continues at coordinate 39,967,037 of VKOC01000002.1, read as the reverse complement.
GAGAACTCTGGCTCCACTTGCAGGTTGAATACAGGTACTGCATTCAACCAGGCAAGTCAATGGAGCCCAGCTTTCTAATCACACAGTGCGATTAGTAAAAATAAAATTAAAAAATAAAATACAAATAATAATAATTAGAAAAAAATAGTTAAAAAACAGTAAAATGTAAAAATAATTTCTCACTGATCAGGGGAACCTTCAAGTTGAAAAAAATTTAAAAACAATTTAGCTTAAAACAATTCTCGCGTGGAAAGAGTTAAAATACTGGCATATTAAGTGCCAAATGTATGATTTGATGGGGTAAATTGGCCGGGTTCAACAATGTCCCGATTAACACAAGAGGAAGGATGGCCACACATCTAATTTCCAATTAAAAGAATGCACACGTACCAAATGTGGCCTTTTAGTTCCCCCAAAAATTACAAACCCATGCATGTGGGGTATCACTGTACTGAGGAGATGTTGCTGAACATTGGGGTGTCGTGTGACAGCGGCATATACCAGGAGCTGTAAATTCATACATAAATTAGGTGTGTGGGGGAAAAATACACACAAAAAAATACTACTGCAAACTTTGAAAAAATGCTGGTGGTAAAATGTGTGCATGCAAAGAGTTAAAATACCAGCATTTAAAATACCCTGTGGTGTCTAGTTTTGAAAAATATATGGCTTTGTTGGGCACACTGAAATGGCCCGGCTCAAAGATGTACCAAATAGGGCATGGGCAGTGGATCCCCAAATGCCAAAGTTCAACATTGAAACATGTGTATGCCCCAAATGTGGCCCTTTTTCCCCCAAACAGCCAGGCAAAATCATTCATGTGAGGTATCTATGTACTCAGGAGATGTTGCTGAACACATATTGGGGTGTTTTATGATAGTGACATATACCAGAACCTGTTTATTCATACCTGAAGTAAAATGTGTGTGACAAAACAAATGCAAAAAAATGACTACCACAAAGTTTGACAAAGACTGGTGGTAGATATGGTGCATGGAAAGAGTTAAAATACTAGCATTTGAAATACCCTGGGGTGTCTAGTTTTCAAAAATATATGATTGCATTGGCCGGCTTCAAAGATAACCGAAATGGCACATGGGGGAAGAATTACCAGATTTGGAAAAAATGACTTTGAAATAGCAAAACGCTACCTGTACTTATTGACCCATAACGTGTAGAAAAAAGCAAAAAAACATAAAAACATTGGGTATTTCTAAACTCAGGACAAATAGCAAAATCTACTTAGAAGGTTTTTTCATTACCTTTTATAGATGAGTAAAAGATTTTTCAACTTCTTCTTGTCCTGAAAAAAACAATATATAACTTGTGTGGGTTCAGTAAACGGGAAAGAAGAAAATTACAGCTAAACACGAGCAGCACAGAAATGTTAAAACGGCCATTGTCACGAAGGGTACAAAAAGTAAAATCAGCCTTTGTTACGAAGGGGTTAAATATAGCATAACTCAAAATCCAGATAACCTCAGGGTAATTAATACTTCAGAGATGATTAACAATAGAAGGTTATCGATTTTTCTATTTGTTTAAAAGCACCTTAGAGAAGCAGGGGAGGGTTCACTTTTAAGGCCAGTCCTTGAATTTTTAGCATTATATATAATTTACCTAAGGCCCAAGATAAATCTTTTAAGAAACCCCTCTGTCATTTCTGCTGAAGGATAGTCAGAATATAGATCTGCTTGCAGGCTTTTCCTGTAGATACAGTAATTTTCTGATTGGATATGTTTTCTCACAAACACCATGGTCCCCATTATTTGTTGTCATCTGAACTCACGAACTGTAGTCTAAAACACCCTCATATCAAGTGTTCCACATTGAACTTCCCACTGAGGTGAACAAAGTAATGGGCGTCTGAGCGGGCAAGAGTGGACACTTGCTCACCCGCCCCACAAATTCAAAAAGGCCAACTGGAGTAGCAGCAGGAGAGGCAGAAACAGTAGGCTGTCTAGAGTAGGTTAACTAGAGACATAGAGGCAGAAAAAAAAACTGGTCGGGAAAAAAGCTGCTTCTTCATAGACACAGAGTCCCTGTCACAGAGTCCCTGAGCAGAGAGACAGTTTGCAGGCTGCAGACACAAGGTAGTTTTACTTCAAACATGTATTGCAGCTAGGATTAGTTAATACTCCAGCTCCCATGACTCTCACCCAATCTGGTATTTTAAGCACCATGGGAAAGTGAGAACAACTGGAGTGTCAAACTATATTTATAGTTTATCATTATGGGTTAGCACTGCAGCTGCTGTGAAATGCACATCCCATGATACTTAGCTATCCATTTAGCTGAGTCTATTGCTTTTTCTTTTGTCTTTGTTTTTTATGTAGCCAACTATTGGAAGATACTGTATATTGGAAAATTTGAAAACTGTGTATCCAAGGGAAGTATATCTTTTTTCTGTGCGCAGACTACAGGTTAAGAAAATATCCCACCTGCTCTCCACCCCAGGGCCTCCCATGTTAAAACAAAAGTACATTCCCCCTTGTTCCCATGTTACAAGTCCCTAGCGTGAAAACAATGCACCAGAATGTATTATTCAAGTTAGGGATGAGGCCCCATGATCCCTCCAGAGGCTGGGTAGTGGAAAGTAACCCTGGATGGCAGCCTTGTTTTGCTCTTACATCTGTAAAAGTAGGAAGTAGAGGGTAGCATTGACCCAAGCATGTTGGTGTGGTGTAGCTTAGCCTAACTTGTTCCACCACAAAACACATGGCTGAAGGACAAAAACAGTTCTGGCAGGTTTTGGCAATGGATATAACTGCTCTCCATTAGGAAGAAGGAGGCGGTCATGTATAACCGTTTCCCCAACATAGGTGTGTATGTGTACCTACTGGGCACCTATGGGAATTACTATCGCTTCTCAGCATTTTAGGCTAAGATTAAGTGTAGTAGCCTAGACTTGTTTTGCCAGGGATCGCCTGGTATTGAGAAGGGAACTGTAGCACTGGGATTATTCTCCTATGGCCCACGAGGACCCCTATTCACTGAATTTTATCCCCAACCCAAGATCTACTCTGTCACTAGACCACTCCAATTTATCCAGGTGTTTCATTGATGTATCAAAACTATGTTCTGTGTGCTTTGGCACGGTAATTGTAATTTTGTCATGTCCATATTGTATGATGTAGTGTTTGTTTTCTGCGTGAATTGCCCGCTGTCAGTACATTGTGTGATTTATGTAAATGGAATCTTTTGAAATGGAAATAAAAACAAAAAAAAATATCTGCCTCATGCACTTCTATTCTGGGCAGTGCTTGAAGCTATGTATGAAGTAGTAGGCATATGCAAATGTATTGGTTTGTTAGGAACTAAAACGTGACATACTTGTGTCCTTATTTGCATGTCTCTCATTAGAATTGTTAAAGTGCATTGGAAAGTGCATGATTTTGAATTTAGGGAAGCATTGGTTTTGGACATGCTCCTAGTGACATTAGTCTATTTTATTCTGTAAGCTTCAAGTAATGTATCTGTTTATCTTAGTGATTCAATTCTAGTTTTATCATATCTTTTGATGTATGTACTGTAAAATGTGCTGTGTAGATTGTTGGTGCTACAGAAACAAAATGTGATCATTTTGCTCGCTGTACAGTGGAGGTTGTTTTTTTTACTTTTTTGCTCATCATATATTGTACTGAATCAATGGCCTGTTGTACTAGTCAAAGATGTTCTAACAAGATTGAACAGGTGGGATCCTCTGATTTATGCAGCACCACCATAACAAACGTACAACCATTCAGGTTGTCCTGGGGGCCCTGCTTAGGCAGACAAAGTCTCTCTTCTTTTTTTAATAAAAAAGGGCTTGGCAGCCATACTCTGGAATGAGAGCTCCATTAAGGAGGTCTCAGGAGACTGATTGGCTGTGTTCTTCCTTCACACAGAGTTCAGTGCAAGCTGCAGCCAACACCAGGTAAACCCACTGTGTATGTCATATGTGTGTAGCTATGCGTGTATGTGACTGTGTTTGTCTGTTTGTGTGACTGTGTGTGTGTTATGTCTGCTTGTCAGGGTCATCTTTTCCCCCAAACAGCTTGCCTGTGCCATATTTGCCCCCAAACAGCTTGCCTGTGCCATTTTTGCTTTATCTTCTGTGGCCCCAAACATTACTTCTTACAAAACAATGGAAACGTTAACCCTTTCAAAAAAGAATCTGAACTCTTTAAAGTTCTGTAATCATTACAAAAGTTTAACCCTTTCAATGCAACATCCCCTGCTATTAGTATTCAAACAATATCACACACTTTGCTTCAACTTAAATATTATTAAATTTTATATATCATGTGACGCTAAAATCACGTATTTGAGAAATATTAGTTCTGAAACATTAGGCGTGTATGTGCCATCTTTGCGCCAAAAAGCTTGTACAGTATGTGCCTGCAAAAAGCTTGTCTGTACTATCTGTGCCCACAGGTTGTCAGTGCCATCTTTGTCCCCCTAACAACTTGCCTGTGCGCCCAGCCTGTCTGTGCCATCTTTGCCCCCAAACAGCTTGTTAGTGCCTCCAAACAGCCTGTCTGTGCCATCTTTGCCATTAAAAAAGATGCATAGGAATGAAAATCCTGGTGGTTTGGAGGGGGTTATTTGGGGTGGGGGGTCCCAGACGATTTGTTCTGGATGGGGCCTCAAAATTTCTGATGGCAGCCCTGGATTTATGCAATTCTACCCTGTGCTTTGATCAAGTCTATGTATATACTGTTTATAATAACATTAAAATGATCAGGTTTTTTAATGTTTTATAAATATGTTATAAGGCAAATTAGACTTTCATATTTATTCAAAACAAAAGTTGGTGTAATTCCAAAATAAAGCTGAAGTGAACATCAAATCATGAGACATATTATTTTTATTGTCTTATTATGAAAAATACTAGCAAAAATGAATTTACAGATACAAAAATACACACTGTACAAAACACAAAATATGATTTACAAACTTCTCTTGAGCTGTTGAAAAATAGGCATTTTTTTTACACTTTCCATATGTGGATTGTTAAAAAACAAAGGATATTTCAGACTCCGGAACCAGTCATATCTTCTACATTGTATACATATATATATATATTTACTTATATTCTTTTTCAAAACTACAGCACAATATAAACTAAATATAACATAGATAAAAAGTGTGACTTTTTAAAGATGTGTTCTTTGGTTTTAAACATTACTTAATTGGGGCAACACGGGATAAAAATACAGTGGCAGATATCAAGCAGATGTACCTATCACCATCATTGCAAATTCATTATGTTGTGCTTTATTGTCCAATGGGCAGTCTTGTGGTCCAGATACCACCATCTAGAGAGAGAGAAATGTAGGAAGGCCAATGATAGTGAACCAAATGGTTAAGCAGGCTGAATCACTGAGACATATGGTGCTTGAACACACTTTTTATGGCACAACATCAGCCTCTACACAAATATGTGGCAGCGTAAGAATGCTTTAATTACTTAGTTTAGGCCACTGAGCATCCTTAGGTATCCTTTTTGAAGCAAGCTTCCTCCTGCTAGGAAAAAGGAATAACCATTACAATTGAATTTTCTAGTTATGCCCCTGCCTTCAGCCTCAGGGCAGGGACCTCCAGTCATGCCACTGCGTCACAGACTCGCAGGTCTGTGCGTGTCCACTGTGGATCGCTGAGCTCCATAAGTGTGGCAAGTCTGTGTGGATGCTATGGAGCGCTGAGCACTCTGGGTAAAACGCTGAGCACTAATGACATCACGAGCCGGTGCTCAGCTTATCCTTCAAGTGCAATGCTAGCTAGCTGGACTCTGTAGAGTGTCATTTTGTTGCCCCCTCATCAAAACACCCCACTAGATTACCAGGGAAAAAGTAATCAAGTCCTGGGGGTACAGAAAGGGAGAAAAATCCTTGGATAAAGTTATCCTCGGTAAAGTTTACAAATTTGTAAGTAAATATTCTTGTAAACATTACATTTTTTGTGGGTGTTTTGTATTTTAAAATAGGGGGATGTGCCAAATTTAGGATCTGTCCTGGGTGCTTTAATGTTGATTAGGGATTTAAAGTGCTCGCCTTTTCTTGCAGTGTGCTCTCTAAGTTAATCTTAAATTCCTGTAATACCTTTAGGATATTGTATAACATGGTTAAACCCTTTTTATATAAACCTTTCAATGACCATTAACTTGTGCAATCTTAAGACTGGATAAACTTACAATTTTTATTTCCTAAATTATGTCAAAGGGTCACCGGAAGTCAAACTGTCAATATTTCTTAGGGCTGTAATTCTAGAAAATGTAATTATCATTAAAACAGAAAATGGCATGATAACACAAAAGAAAACATAATTATTCTAGAAATAAATGTTCTATATTAACGGTGAACATGTGCTTTTAATGGTCCTGTAAAACTTAAATGTCAGCATATTTAACTATAAACGGACAACTGTGAACAAGCTCTGCACCATGTAAGATCAGTTTGACCTGGGCAGTTGTCATACATGTCCCTAATAATTTCTCTATTGTTTAAGAGATTGTATTGAGGAACTTATTTTCATCAGTCAAAGACGTCAACATGGAATTCAAATCTCCTACAGCCATGTTTTGGACCAAGCCTGCAGGATTGTGAGGTGTGCTCAAATGAGAGGAAACCTGAGAAGAGCTTGGTAAACCACTGTGACTTAAGTTACTTGGCATCAGGGAAGTATCAGCATCATCAATGATGGCAGCAAAGTCAATCTGTGTATTTTCCAAATCAAGACTGTCTAAAGCATTGGAGGTTTGACACGGATCTGTCTTTAGGAAACCTGCATTGGGACTGTATTGACTATGCTGATGTCCATCGCAACTTGACTGGTTATGACTTAGTTGAGGAGCAAGTTTGTGAATTCCTGCTTTGCCATGATGCATCTCGACTTGCCCTGAGAAATACATCACGCCAGGGTTATCAATGGTTTCTTGTTGAGATTGGACTGGAGGTAAACAGACCAATCTCCTTGGGCTGGATTCAGATGAATGGTAAGATGGGCTGAGTTGAGGTGGACTTCCCATGTAGGTTGACTGGCTGGATATACTGTGCTGCCTGTTTAAAGGTTTGGGGCCACAGGGTGGATGGGGTACCACATCTAAGTTATAACAATGACTGCCCGGGCTTCTCATAACTTTACTATGACTTGATTGTCCATCTTGGGAGCTTGGGCTCATTAGGCTGCTCTGTGCTGGTTTGTTCTGATAATTCATGTACTTTGGGCTCATGTATGCTTGGGAATGAGGAGTATTCCGGTGACTACTCTGCCCGGTATCCACGTCTTCTCCAGTGTTGGTCATCATAGGCACGTTTTTTGGGTGCTGCTCCCACATCAGTGCTTGTTGAGACTGTACATAGTTTCTAACCATCATCTCCTTCACTTGCATCATGGGTGTCTGAGACCGACGACCCTGGGGGCTCAACATGCTGGGGTTGAGCCCATTGTGGAAGGAAGAATTCTGCTGGTTGTCTTGTTGTCCCTGGTAATCACAGTTGACCTCTCCAGGGGACATGGCCATTGTGTTTGACTGGCTGAAAGTATGCTGGTGCATTGTGGGATTTTTCATGTTTTGACAAGACATCATGGAGGGCATAGACTGGTGGAATTGTTGTTCAGGTTTTATCTGCACCTGGCCCAAATTGTTATACCTTTGACTATTTGCATACATGCCCTGTTGACATGAAATACTGCTTGCAGAAGAAACTTGTTTGGTTGGCCCTGTCACTGTTGGGTTAGGGTACTGGTTGTGACACTGATTTCCAGGTGGCACATTTGGTTGCATTCTCTGCATGTCCACTGTCCCTGAACTTACTTCATTCCACTGAACAGGCAAGTTTGCATTGTTGGCCATTTGTCTGGTGTTCTGAAAAGGCTGGTTGGGGGCTGACATTTGACACTGGTTATAATCCGCATGGCCCAAAACATTGCTATGGCCTGAATTATTATTTGCATTTAAGTGGATGTTGCTCATTGTTCTTTGAGAACCAGTGTAGACATTTTGATTTTGGACATCTACACCTTGAAATGGGTGGTTGAAATTCATCTGGTCATTGGGCGTACCCAGCTGAGATCCCTGTCCTTGATAGTGCATATACTCATTACCAACCATCATATTGTGCTCTTTATTTTGAAGGACTCCATCTTGGCCAGTTGTCTCCATGTATACATTCTCACTGATGCTTGGGGGGCGGGGATAAAAAATATGCCTTTGTAAGTTGGCATCAGACCCGCCGTACCCTTGCTGCAGCCCACCTGCCTGTCTACCTAACATGGATACATTCATGTTTGTCATACTTTTGTAACGCTGCACTTTAGGTACTGCCTGAGTGTCTCCGCCAGTTCTTGCAGGATCACTAGCTCGTCTTATGCCGGCACCTGGTGCCTGAGCTGGGTGAATTATGCCTGTGCCGTAGCTGTGATATTCATTGTTACTATGCCTTCTTTGAGTGTTATTTGCTAACACAGAAGATGCCGAAAGCCCACGATAATCACTGCCAATAAATCCCATCCTATTGTTTGCAGTCATTCTTTCCATGTTAGGAAGTGGTGTAGGTGGTGGTCCACCAGTTGCTGCAGCGTATCTTGCCTTTAACCTATACTGTTGTGCTGGAGTAAGGCCTGGGAGCCCAGTAGCACGAACAACTTCTCCAGAATGCCTTGACATTTCTGAAGGACTTTGGTCATATGTATCCACCATACTCCCACCATCACCAGGCCTCTGGTTGGAAAGATAGGGTGATACAACTGAAGATCTTCGGCTCACTGTATAGGCTGAGCTCATTGTGCTGGTAGTGCTGTTTCTCCTGTCATTCAACTGGGTGATATGATCACTGGCCGACAGATCCATAGCTTGGTGAGAATGATTCCCTCCGAGTGTACCACAGACACTTGCCAAATCACTTTGATGACCTAAAAATAAATGCAAGATTAAGTTTGGTAAGCTTGTATAGGCCAAATAAAAAATACAAAACATTATTGTTTAGCTGTTTTGTACAACCCATAAATCCCATTGTATCACATTATTACATTGATCGGGCTTTAATTCCCTTCAATGCTTCTTCATAATATGCAGCCAACCTCAACTACATTTGTAAAGAATATTTTAAACACCTTTATGAGATTTTTGTATATATTTAAAAAGTATTTTGATATATTAAGAAATAAAGCCATTTAAATATATAGTGTTGTATAACTTAACATACCATAATCTTCATTTCTGTCATGGGTTGTTGCTGTCATTGCCCTTACATTGATTGTTTTGTCCACTTAACACTGCCATATTCACTACCTTGCAATCCCAAATATTAGCTAACATGTTGTACAAATACAAACCTGTGCCATGAATGGAAGGTAGTTTGACTGTCCTTCCAGAAGAAGGAGCTTTGCGAAGCTGGTTCAGTTTGTCAATCCTGAGATTTTCAAGTTTCTTTAAAGTAGAAGCCCCTGCAGTACCAATAGACTCTACAGAAGGTATGTCCTCCAGGTTGGTGAGATCCTCAAAGCTTCCTCCTGTGGTGGCATTCATTTCCACTCCACTGTCATTGTTGTTGGTGCTGCCCATTGGAGACCTTTCACTGCTACAGGAAGACTGTCCACCAGGACTTGGCTGGGACTTCTGGACAAAAGGAATGTGAAGTTGCTTAATATGATGTGAAACCAAAGTAGATAACAAATGGTCTATGTAAACAGATACTAACATATCATCATGCATATTTTATATTTATCATTTTAATTTAGTATTATTCTGTAACTGTGCAAACACAATTATAGGGACATTTTATTATCAGTGGGTAACACCTACACTAATATTCAATAGGACTTTTTGACACTACTGAACTTCATGTTTCTTGCAGTAGAAACAAATAAATTACTGTACTGTGGAACTATGAGCTCTTCCAATGGCCTTTTGCCTTATTCTAAATATTAAAATTGTTTCCAGCATGTAAGTGCTTTTACCAGGGTTAATTCGGGTACAGTAAGCCTTCCATCATCCTTCCGTGCTTCTCGAGAAGAAATGGCTTCCAGGTCTTGCTGAATTTCACCTTTAATTCCTTGAGTACTGGCTCCCTCGTGTGTGACATGACTTCTGGGCATACCATCTCCACGGTGCTTCTTGGTGATATGAGCTTCTGGACCATGAACTGTTTTTACATGCTTCCTGAGAGAGCTGGGATCTGTGTACCGCTTAGTGCAACCAGGAATCTTACACACATAAGGTTTCTGAAAGAAAATTATTAAAAGAAAATTACAACGAACGGTCATATATATTATTAAAACAAATGCAAACTAAATCTGGCAATGACAAGTAGAGATATGCAAAATTTCCAACACTTAAAGCCAAAATTGAAAAGACTAGTCCTTTAAATATTCGTGCTTTATGTGTGTAGGGGGTTAGATTCCTAAGAAACTATTATGTCATTTTCTTGTGTGAACAAGTGTCAGCCATGCATGATCTCTAAAGCACAATTAAACTAAGCATAGGGATTTCCATAATGACATACACCTTTTATTATACAACTATGTATGCATGAGTGGTGGACAAATGTCATCTGTAGCGAATAAGCATCATGCTTCTGCATCTGAAATAAAAATAAAAGAAGGCCAAGGGCCAAAAAAAGCCTGACGTCTTACAAAAAACAGGGGAAAACTTTCATACCGCATAGACCAAATGGCTGATATATGCAGTTTATTTATGTTAGGATTTCTGAAGTACACAGTGGTGTAAAATGGGACAGAATACTGCCTTTTCTTTCATATGTACTCTGCATGAATATTTAGGTATTAAAAATCCTAATAGCTATTGAGTTTCAGATGCTCAAAAATGGTCAGCCCTGTTTGGCCGAAACGTTGATTTTGTTTGCTCTTGCTTAATAAAGTATCCTGAAGATTGGAAGCTGTTTGGAGTGCTGGGATTCCTTTCCATTGTTTGTCAAAAATGGTCAGCTGTCGGTCCACCTTGATGTCACCCAGCGATGTCATACCTCATTAGAGTGAGTACGGTTCTGGTGCTTGGCTCTGTCTGAGGCATTGGAAAAAGCCTTGTTACAGCCTTCATGCTCGCAGACATATGGTTTCTCTCCTGTGTGGGACCTTAAATGTGTCTTCAGGTTCTCTAGCCGAGAGTAGGCTTTGTTACATCCCTCAAACTGCGTCAAAAGAAGACAAACACAAACGTTTTGTTTCAAAATATTAATCAAATATATACAATATAATATGTTTTATTACAGCCTGGGAAGGTGACAGGTTTTTAATTCAATATGAGTTTTAAGCTACTGGTGTAAGATTTCGTGTGGCATAATCAATATAATTGTGGTGCATAAGGATATTACCAATCTATCTAGATACCCTGTGATCTGATATAAAATTCCATTGAAATGTCATTGAAATACAATTATCCCTAGACGCAGTTGGTAAATAACTATATAAAATGATACTGATACCAAACAATCTTTATCCAAACTCACTGTGCACTTATGGGGTTTCTCCCCTGTGTGTCTCCTCATGTGAACCACAAGCATGTACTGAGCTTTGAAGGGTCTCAGCTCCCGTGAGCAGTCCTTCCAGTGACATACAAACTCCTTTTTTTCCCCATGGATATGTTCATTGTTTATATGCTGGAGAGAAGACACCAAAATGCTGCATGAGTGAATGTTTCTCATTTTTAAATACAACCAGGTGCATATAATATAAATCTCGCATATACAACGAACAAAAATAGCATTTGTCTTACATGAACAAGGTGTTCTTGAGTATCAAACTCTTTTGTGCAGCTTTCCCAATGACAATTAGTTTCATACACAGTTTCGGGTTCATGTTTTCCATCTTCTTTTTCTAAGTCATCGCGTCCATCCAGTAAACCCAATAATGGATCCTAAAAAAACATTAAAAGAGCCGACATGAATGAGTGTTACTAGACTCAAAGAAAATTGTCACTAAACTGCTTTAAAACATTCTTGCGACACAATGGTGTCTTATGCATTGTATTGTAGAGTAACTAGTCACTGTTGGGTCTGTGTTTTGGTATCTTTTGTTTGCACTCCTGCTTTGTGCCGTATTGCTCCCATTCTCCAGCTTGGTGGCTTGTTAGACCTTGAGCAGGTCACCAGATGCCTCCTCTTTGTATTAGAATGTACGTTCCTGCGGGAACAGGGCCCTCCATTCCTCTTCTATCTCTATGTCAATTGCTTGTCATTTTGTACTTGTCGTTATCTGTAAAATTTTTACCTTGTACAGCGCTGCGGAATCTGTCGGCGCTTTATAAATTAGCAATAATAATACCAAATTTGTACACACAGGGAAGCAAAACAATAAAGGTGTTCTGATGAAAAGTTCTAAGCGAGTTTAAACCACCAAGCGCTGGTGTGTGAAAACATCCTACTCATGTTAAGGATTTATTTCACATGTAATTAGCCAATGAACTATTCAGTTCATAGATACTGTACTTCATTTCATTTATTTCCTCCATAGCACCACAGAAAAACATCACAACCAACATTAGGGATTTCAAAATTAAATAAATTATCTGGTGCCCCATTAGTAATGAACTGCTTTGCTAGGCTTTGCATAACTAACTCAAAGTCATTTCTATGGCCCACATTATTTAATCAATGCCAATTCTAGGGCCCAAATGACTAAGTCAGCTTTACCCCCAGAACCCCCAGAATCATAGGCAGATGGGACCAATGCTTCCTGGAGACTGCAATGTTTATGGGTCCTTAACATCAATACGGTTTACCTGTGTCCCAGCAGACGCCGGGCTAGATATGTCACCTTCAGATCCATCTTCAAGTCGTTTGCTGCTTAAGGGATCAAGGCTAGTGCTTGACAGAGGCTCGGACTTCAGCTGTGCAAAGGGACAGGACAGATTTAGGAAAATTCTACAGTTTTACATGGCAGGATTTAGAATAATGTGTCTTAATCAAGAGTCATTTTTCTGTTGTAACTTGATAACATACATCTTGCAATGAGAACACAGAAAAATGCAACTATGCCATTAAATAAAGTGAATTAAATAAATTATCACGGATGTTAACAAAATATTGTTAACATCGCAAGCTTGAAATCTAATTTGTGCATGCAATGGAAAGCAATTATGGCATTAATAATTATGTGTGACGTTGGCACGTACTACATTGCTGTGAGTGTCTGACAACTGGGAAATCAAGACGTAAATTAATGCTTCGGAGAATTTTTACTATTCTATAGATAGTTCTAGACATTGATATTGATACATTCTTAGTGTATATTTTCATACTCACTTTGAACTACTTAAGTCTATGTCTAAGACTTACCTGGCAATGCTTGATAGAGTTTCGGGAGGGAAGCACACCCACCCCTCTGCACGACATTGGCTCGTGAGAATTATAAGACATTAAAGGGTTACTTGCATAAGATGAACCTTGTGGCCTCTGGTGGTTAAGGCAATTTTGGTACCCAAAAGAAGGACTGGAAAGAGAAGAAAATACCTATTGACTGAAGTGAAGCATTTAACCTAATTTGCTACAGGTGCCTAGTTACCCTGACTGGCTGCTACTGTAACATTTCTGTGTGATTTCACTCATGCACTATGTTGGGCAGTGTGTGCAATTCTCTTCATTGCAAAACTTTCCTTGTATAATCAGCCAGTGATTTGGAGGGTTAATACCATATTTAAAAACAAAATCTGAGCACCATTGTGATCACTCATGAATATATGCACAGGGAAAAGGGGTCATTTTGGTTACTAGCTTTAACAGCTAAAAGAAGCAACTCTCCAACTATGAATTAAACATATCACATTGTAGGAATACTCATTTATATCACAGCTAACTGGCCATGTAGAATTAAAGGGAAAAGTAATTATACAATGAGGATTCTAAGCAACCTCCGAAAGCATTAGTCCTACACGCCTGTAACAGGGCCTGTTGTCCTGCACCTGGAGTACGTTTTTACTAACTTTGGATGTTACCTTTAGAACTCTAGTCTGTTACGTCTAAAGAAAAGTATATCTTTATTTTTCAAAAGTAAAAAGACAATTAAACCAAACCCAGTTTTGTGATAATGATTGATTTAACACAATCTTGTCTAAGTTATACATATAATCCATTCTGAAAACAGTATAGCGGATTAGAGTTGCAGTGTGATTAAAAACAAATGTCTGGTGTTCTAATGATCAAATATTTCATTTTTAGAAACACCATAAAACAAGCTGGATACGGAAGTGCTGAACTGAGTATCACTTAAAAGTTATATTGTCTTACTGATGTTTAACTGATCCCAAGAAGGAAATCATACCATCATTTCTTACTCAAAGTAGACTTATGTAGAAAATGGGACATACCTGATGGTCCCTATAGACAAATGACCATAAGAACCAGTGGCTGAAGAACAGCGGGAGTTGATAAAAGCCACCAAGGAATTGGGGGATGTCCGGATCATGGTTTGCAAATCTATGCTGGCATCAGACAGTGGTGAGATGGACATTGCCCTCTTTTTACTCAGTTTTACAGAACTTCGAGGGGTGGAAAAGCGAGACCCTGGCAGCAAAACAATAGATTAGCGAAAGGAGAAGAAATAGCAGACAATATGAAATCAAATGAATTTTTCCAGGTATTAAAAAACATAGAAGCAGCTTATTGTCATTACAACTTTATATAAACTACTACACAATGTAAGCCGCAGGACGAAAATCAGATTTTTATGCCATATGATAGTACTTGGGTTACATTATGTTTCAGCTGGATAGTACAAAAAAACCCAACACAGCATTTTGTTTACCTACTTGGAATTCACTGAACAGCCATAACATTATGACCTCCTGCCTAATATTGTGTAGGTCTCCCTTTTGCTGCCAGAACAGCCCTGACCCATTTAGGCATGGACTCCACTAGACCTCTGAAGGTGTGCTGTGGTATCTGGCACCAAGCCATTTGCAGCAGATCCTGTAAGTCCTGTAAGTTGTTTTCTCCGGGTAAGTTATCCACACGCACCTGGCCTTCCACGCGATGTAAAAGAAAACATGATTCACCAGACCAGGTCACCTTCTTCCATTGCTCCGTGATCCAGTTCTTATGATCAGGTGCCCATTGTAGGTACGGCAGTGGACAGGGGTCAGCATACCCATGGATGGTCGGCCACTACGCAGCCCCACACGCAACAAACTGTGAAGCACTGTGTGTTCTAACACCTTTCTATCAGAACCAACATTATTTTTTTCAGGAATTTGAGCTACAGTAGCTTCTCTGTTGGTCAATGAGCCTTGGCTGCCCATTACACTTTTGCTGGTTCACAGCTTTTCCTTTCTTGGACCACTTTTGATAGGTGCAGAGCTGCAGTTTTGGAGAAGCTCTGATCCATTCGTCTAGCCAACACAATTTGGCCCTTGTCATTGTCGCTCAGATCCTTACTCTTGCCCATTTCTTCCTGCTTCTAACATATCAACTTTGAGGATGAAATGTTCACTTGCTGCCTAATATATCGCTCATGATGACAGGTGCCATGATAACAGAATTATCAGTATTATTCACTTCTGTCAGTGGTAATAATGTTATGGCTGATTGGTGTAAATATACACATTGTTTAGATACGTATCTCCTCATCTCTTAAAAATCCCACCTGCCAGAGGGTTTCTACAGCAATAAGAAAAAAAGGAGCTTTTGAAGTAAGAACCTTTACTTCCCTGTCCCTCTCTAATGCAGCCTACAGGACTCACCATCTCCTCCGGTCATGTGCTCATTGGTTTGCACCATTCCAAAGCTATGATGACTGGCCATGAGGTTGTTTTGGTGGCAGTAGGGTACTTCATTCATCCCTAAACAATACATTAAGGCATAAATATATATAAAACAGGATATATATACTGAGCCTTTAAAGTGCACTAGAAACGTTGCACTTGCTGCATCAAAAAGCCCTCAACATAGATATCAATGCATGCATACAGAAATATATGCTTAAATTATTTTTCTATTTTCCTAATAGCAGTTGAAAAATTATATTAATTATTTATCTTATTATTCTTAGATTTTCATTATCCATTCATTGATATCTAAGATCCACTATATTTTAAATAGGAAAACCTTTATATAAATCAAATCCAAAGGCCATATTTAAAGAAAGCAAAGATGGCCATTCTGGTATCTACATAGCGACTCATTGCTCTTGTATGGCTAGCTATTCCCACTTATTTCACCTGGGGGAATACGATAACCTTCATCTGATCTTTCACTCAAAGATCTATACAACATTTTTGCTGAGGATAACCAGACACTGACCTTCTGTTATCACATTGGAAGGCCTCAGGTAACAATGTTCTACATAACTGTTCACCGGAGGATTCATGGAGTTGAACAGAGCAGGTGGGCACTGGCGGGATGCCATTAGGTGGGAGCTTTGCACTCAGTGGTACATCAGATTCCTTCCTCTATAAGATAAAAAACAAATGCATAAACATCTTATTTTAAAATGTATGACATCATTAATAAAGATATTCTTCGAAAAGAAGCTCCACTATCTATCTGTCTATCTCTCTATCTATCATATAGATACGGTGAAGACACTGGGACATCTGAGAAAAATATTTGGCACATAAAAACACGTTTAGTTATTAACTCAGTATCCTTTTTAAATGGCAGTTTCATGTTTTACAAATCTTACTTCCCATCTGCTTCTACCAAAAGCATTGGGACTGCACTGGAACCCAAGTATGCAGTACATATAACTGTAATATACAAATATAACAGCAGAGGGTGATGTTACAGTATATCGGTACAATCTGACCACACACAGATACAGTAAAAATGAAACACGTATTTAATTTACAATATACATATGTGGCAAGAGAGCTTAACCCATTCAGCCGAGACTAACAAAGAATATAGTAAACAGATGGCTGAACTTTATACGTATTCCGATATTGAATCAGAAAATCTGTGTCAATCATTCAATGGTGTGAAAGCAAAAGGAATGTAGCTTTTTTTTTTGAGAAATTGTGGAAATCAATCCAAATTTAGAGATACACCTTTTTGAGTGTTACTTCCTGCCTGCATTCTTGCATGTTAACACATTGTACTGTTTTATTTTAAATCATAATAATAAAAACTGAAAAAAGGAAACTCATACACCCCACTTCTTTTCCTATGCTGATTAATTCACATTTACTGTGCAATAAGGGTATAAAACAAAATCAAACACAGAAAATGGATTTGAGACTGTAGGGTTTAGCCTGAGCATCAGGCACTCAATGGGTTAAGACCCATCATATTATTATTAAGTAAGAATCCTTCTTTATATGGCATTCCAGAGACTGATAATCAAATGTTAGTAGCACGGTTGGCTTAAAATACGTCAGCTGAATAATACTCTGAAATAAAACAGGCCGCTTGATAAATGTGGAATGCACTCTACATTTTATTAGGTTTTTGGAAGACTTTAAAAGTATCCTAAATGGGTCTGTTTGGTTAAAAAATAAAGGTAACATTATCCTCAGTGAAGATAACAAGACAGTAATGCTACGGGTGATTAGCTTTTAGCTCATAATTTGGTTGAGTGTCTGTTGAGGTGTAGGCGAGAGTACGTTAAAAGGACATCATTCCGAATGTCCAAGAGATCCTTTCTTATCAGACCATGGCAGATCCCCATGCAATAGAAATGTAATTCTGAGGAAGGCTACAGTATTTACTGGAACTAACTGGCTAGGTCAAAAGAGGTCATAGGGAGACATTTATGTTGCAGAGCTGAGTTGTTCAACAGCTGAGATGCCTCCTAATGAGGAACAGGTCAGCTGACGTTGATCCTTGGCTCCTCCCTCAACTTGGGTGGTATAAGGGAACACTGAGAGAAGCCAGGCATCCAGTCAGCATAACAATGGACAAGCAGCCTCAGCAGCTCCCTCAAGGGGTTTCTCACTTCCTGACAAACTGGAGTAGGAGAAACACAACATATTTTTTCTTCTTCTCATACCATACACTCATACTGTCTGTTTTAACATACTCTGACCTCACAGCTCACCTGACAAGTTACTGCATAGGCCAAAAAAGCACATGGCCATTTTTATTGTTTTATAGCTATAAATGGATGATATTATTATTAATGTCATTAATTATTAGATTGTAAACTCGTTTGAGCAGGGCCCTCCTCATCTGTTGTTTCTGTAAGTCAAATTGTTATGTTATATACTACTTTTTAGGATCTGTCTACCCATCATACAGCACTATGGAATATGATGGCGTGACATAAAACATTAAATCATAATAATTATTATTAAAATGCACCAAACAAGGTGGTATGTTTTACAATGTGAGCAGGATCGACTAAGAAGCAAATGGGCTCATGGAGCAACAAAATAAATTCTGATATGACGATAAAGTAGGTGATGGTATGTGTTCCTAGATAAAACTGTCTTTATGTCTTAGTTACCCTTATAATTCTTTTTAGAATGTAAGCTCGCAAGCATATCCCTCATAAACCTACCATTCCTGCCAGGAAGTTCGTATGAAAGTGGCATAAAGCTAGGTTGTAAGCTCACAGACATGGTTCTCAACTCCTGTTGTAGCTGTAGGTGTAAGTATACCTTTGTTAGCACGGCACTACAGAATATGTTGAAGCCTAATAAGATTAATAATGGTAATAAAGTGTATCTCTGTGTTATAAAACATGTATATATCCCAATATATATATATATATATACACAGTATATATGGAGAGTGAAGGCCAAAGTGGACCCAGTGGTCATCGGACTCCTAAGCTGGGACAGTGGCTCCAACAGATTCCAGGAAAGACATCAAAACACTGCCCACAAGAATGCAGTGCTAGGAACAGGTAACCTACTGCGCACAACTACCCACATACCACCATTTAGTCATATATATATTTTAGTATATATATATATATTTTAGTTATATATATACACACACACGATTCAAAATTTGGGCTCAATTGTTAATGTCCTTGTGTTTGAAAAGAAAAGGCAAATTTTCTCCGTTAGAATACCATCAAACAGATCAGAAATACAGTGTAGATGTTGGTAATGTTGAAAATGTTGAATGCTGTTTAATGGGATATCTTCATAGGCATCCAGAGATCATTTCGCAACAACCATCACTCCTGAATTCCAATAGCACATTGTGTTCACATACAGGTACAAGTCAAGGATGTTCCTTGGTTCCATATAACACGTCACAATCTGTGCCTGGAAACATGTGTCATTCTCCTGCTAAAACAGGACTCTTTTTTTTTAAAGAAAGTCAAATGTCTTAGCCAGTGTGACTTTGATGTTATTGCCAAAAATGTGGAAGGGAAATTCTTCCTAACCAAGGACTTCACATACACAAAGTGTTAGCATGCAGATATTTGGACAGATGGGAAATACCTAGGGCCCTTTGTGATCCTATATCTCTAAAAATAAAGTGGCTAATTTGCTGTAAAAAGGAGATACAGGCCATCCATGTTATCATTTTTTTAATATATTGGGTCATCCTGTTCCTTTTGTCCTCTTCTTGGTTCCCTATATGAAAAAAAATATTTTTTTTTTCCTAAAGTGACTTTTAGCAGTTGAGTGGTTTATCAGTAAGCTATAACAATCAAAGTAAAGCTTCGTCTTAAATACAATGCCTAAGGATTGAAGAAGGTGTTCTGCTACCCGATGGATTAAGTATCCATGACATGTTAAAATGTCTCTGATGCCTCTAATGCTGTAGATAGATATGAGTGGCAACTCATTACAAATGTTAGTTATTATGACACAACTTATTTTTATCGCCCCTTTATTATACTGTAAACTTTAAAGCACCAAGTAAATTAGTAAATTAAAATATACATACATACATGGTCTGAGGCACCTAAGGGTTATAGAACGATAGATGAACTAGACATTGGTTAACACTTTGAGGGACATCCTAACGCAACTGGGGATTTATAGTAGTGATTCATTCCTTTTTCTTACTCACTGGATCAAACTTTCTTGCATTGAGAACACAGATTGATTAATCTATCTTTATACCTTAAATTCAGTTTATTAATCTGTTAATCCAAGTTTTTTATTAGGGACTGTCTGTGAGGGTAAGCCCAGGCATCCTTATCCTTTCGGGATGGAATTTTAGATGTAAGATATCTATGCAGCACAAAATATACGTGTAACTGCTCATGTTAATTCTAAACCTAGACCCAAGGTTTACTTACATCTATGAATTACAACAGAAGTCATGGTACCACTGTCTAATATGCTTAGAGTACAAACGTTATAAATCTGCATGTGTGACAGAGGCCAGAGAAGAACTCCCTTACAAGCCAAAGCTGTTTAGAATCAAGGATTCTGAATTTATAAACAA
The DNA here is from genome assembly GCA_009364415.1 of Spea multiplicata. Classification (NCBI taxonomy): domain Eukaryota; kingdom Metazoa; phylum Chordata; class Amphibia; order Anura; family Pelobatidae; genus Spea; species Spea multiplicata. The sequence continues at coordinate 39,946,749 of VKOC01000002.1, read as the reverse complement.
ATGAGCAAAATCCCAGAAACTGGCGCTGGTATCAGAGCTTGTCGTCTGTAAAGTCCGCATCCCATTCCAGCCATTAAGTTAGTCAGAATATTTGTCTCATAACGTAGATGGATTCAGTGATGTGGTCAGTACCTCTCAGGCAACTACTACCTTGGCCTCAAGAGAGGTAGTTGCTCACTATAGGTTGAACTTATGCACACATGCATGTAAAACAATGTATTAAGTCATATAAGCTTTTGGGGCCTAAAAGGTTTCTTCCTTGGTTGATTGGAATATTATGGGCTGATATCTGTATATGAATTTTTCCTGCTAAATTTAGGAAAAGCAATTATACAGCTAGTTTGGTAAAGTTCTTATTCAAGGCTCAATTTATGGTTGCTAACTTTGGAAAAAGTGCAAATTCAGGCCACTATGGGCAGAGCTAACCATGGAGACTGTAAGCTTGCAAGAGAATGGTAAGTGGACAGTCAGGAAGTGAGCAGGTAGTGTGACGCTCTCCTCCTCATAGAAAGAAACCTGGGTTGCAGGGGTTACCCGGAGTCTCCAGGTTAAATTCACAGAGTTCACCTGTATATATATATATATATATATATATAACACTGAGAGCAGCCATCCTGGTGTTTACAGGAGCAGAATGATTACTACCACCCATTATTATTTCAACTTAAGTTTTGTTTAGTTACTATCCCAGCTTGGTGGTGGCTGATTGTTCTGACAGCCTTGGTCGGGGTGTAGAGATGATATTAGGTCTTAAGCCGGCAAAAAACAGCTTTTCTCCTTCTGCCTTGACCTGTCAGTACGCTAGCACTGCCACAATCAGACACAAAACTTAAAATAGAATTAGTAAACTTCAGCAGATTTTCTTTTTTCTTTTCTCCTTAATGTCTTATAAAAAAAAATCCTAGCACCAGCCTGTCCATGCATATAACACTGGTTAATTCAAATGCTCTCTTATACTAGCCTTATATGATATTACTGAAAATCCAGGGCATAAGCCAGGAAATGATGAAAGTTGGGTCACGGCAGGGAGACAAGTAGATTCCTTCTATGGAATCCCTGGCAAAGGTGGCAGGTGAGGACTTCATTGTCTTTCTCTACAACCCAGCTGAAGCTGTGCTCCTTAGCATGAATCAAGTAGGGAACCGAAGCCTACACAAATGTGATGACCCAAAAATGTGCAACCTGTTACTTTTTGCTTTATTAATTCAGATGTTCCACTAATAAGCATAAATAAGCAAACAATTACACAGAAGAAAAGTTAATGATACGGTGTCTTGTTACTTACTGATTCAGAAAAGTGCATAATTGATATATTGTATTTGTTTCATTTCTGTTAATATGTAGCCAAGTGCAAAATAAATATTAAAAAAGTTATCTGTTTAAATGTATTACTTTAAATAGAGGAACGAAAGAAGAGAGCTATATGTACATATTCTCATGCTCATGATTTACTGTATCTCTCATGTTTGTGAAATATTTTAGTTCTTTGCAGTTTCATAGTTTTAATAACTTAACCTTATTTTCATGACAACCGGCACATTCTTGCTTGTTTTATACTTCTTTTTCCATGCTAGAATTTGTTTTACCTGCAGCATGCCAGAATATGCTGTCAAGCAGAACAAAGAATATGGAATGGATTCACTATATACATATACACATAAATGTATAAACATTATAAATGTCACAATTTTTTACACATATAGTCTTTGAAAGGATAAAGAAAGGGTCTCATCATAGAGGTTAGGTAACATATTAGTGCTATATCTTTATTAAACATAAGCCATAGATGTTTGAACACATATAAAATGTACAGCTTTTCTGAAACTGCTTCTCTATTGTAGATATTATAATCCCTAGGTACTGTGAGGGTAGTATATATGTTGTTTGTGTATCTATGCAAGCAGAACTGGGTATTCACAAAAGATAATTAGATCAGCTAAAACCAAGGTAATTTCAAAAAATACATGCTTAAGTAACATTACAAAAAGAACTGAGTAGGAGCATGAAACGTTGCTACAGTAACAAATTTGCTGAGATGACATTCCTAAAAACCGCTTAATGGATTGAGGCTGGAAAGGAAGAGGCCTCAGAGCAGTGAGAGAGGAGCTTGACACCCTACGTCTGCATTCCTGCTCAGCCACCCAGCAAGGAGACGGTGGGAGACACACACAGAAGGGGGCGTGGGACGAGAAAGGTAGGAAAAAGAAGGGATGCAAGCGATGCAAGAACTTCGCTATAAAGAAAAAGAGAAATAAAATGCAGGATGGGTAAAAGACATAGAAGAGTGAAGCATTCCTGGGAACACATAGTAGGAAGACAGCGGTAAAGCTAAAGCTATACTAACTTTACTACTCACAAGGTGGGTGTTCTACAGCATATTATGGTTTGGAAGCAGATATTATAAAGGCAGCTATGGCCCAGCTTCATGTGGCAGTGCTGTTATGACATCGCACAATGTTGGTTTGCTTTGGGGAGAGGCCAAGCCAGTGACTGAAGGCTAGTAATTACTCTAAAAGTACTTAAGAAAACTGTACAAGATTCCCCAAAGAGATTTGTAACAGCGATAGTATACTTTTGCCTTGTAACTCAGAGAGCAAGACTGTGATTGCGCTTGCAATTGGGTTTATACCCTGTAATCTGCTCCAAAGAGCATTGCGTTGTCTTGTGGAGTTAACCTCAGAACAGTATTCATGTTAAATGTAGTTGTTCATAAATCAGAGGAATAATACTTCACAAGTACTCTCTGGGTGTACCGAATTATAGTAGTAAAGCTCTAAATCAGGAGAAAGAGGTGATAATCTAAAACTAGAGGATCACGCATGTAACTATGCATGATAAGGAATTAGGTTATTCTGAATGTAAAACAAGACCAAGGAGCAAAGAAGGTTTGAGTTTCTTACAGCAGAAGACAATGGGCATATTAGATGTCCGAAATATTCTCTTCTGTCATCAGACTTTGTGTTTCTATTTAGAAAATAAATATATTCTAAAAGCATGTCCTGCACAGTGGTTACTCACAAGTCTACTGTGTAATTAAAAAACACCATCATGGCGCTTTGACTTCTAAAGAAATAAGATGAAAAATCTCTGCCCTAACGTCCCCTGTAGTGTTCGTAGTGATTATAATATTATAATAAGCCAAGATATCATTATGTTTTGTTGTGCTGTTCTTTCTGGTAAGACCAGTAATGTCCAAATATAAACTCTTACAGAGCAGATATACCATACCGTTTTATGGCCAGCAATGCCTACGCGACAAAGAGTCACTATTTCGGGGTGATCCCCAGGGAGCGGAGTCAATCCCAGGGTACCAATGGAGAGCTCAGGGTCTGAAGATGTTATGATCCAAACAGCGACATAATCCGAGCTCGGGACCCTGAGCGACAGTGTCGGAAACATCCCTGGGAACAGTCTGTGCGGAAGCCGGGCTATAGCCGCCACTGGGTAAAGCTCGGTCCTAAAGATTGGTAATAAAACCAGGGTTCCCGAACAAGCCCCCTCTCTGTAACCACCAACGAGTGTTGCCCACCACGTGCTTAATGTACCCTCAAAAGAGCGACATGGTGGGGCAAAGGGCGTCCGTAGCGACAACTGTTCCAATTGTCGGCGGGCATCACGGCTGTTCCTAGCCGTGAGCCTTTAACCCTTGAGAAAACCACAGGGATGGGGTTTATTTGGGATTTTTTTATTTTACCTTTTTTATGGAAATTTGTGAAACTGAGACATTTAAAGTTAGAACAGCATAATCTATAAACACATTATCTGCAGGTAACCACCTGTTATTATGAATTTTACGGCTGTATAACACCATCATACAATCATACCCAAAAAAACATTCTGAGCACCTTAGAAAAAAGGGACATCAGGAAAGGAAAGAGGGATAGAGACATATGGTTTCCAAAGAAAGACTGTCCCTCCTACTCATACCTTGGAGGTATCTGCAACACAGAAGTTCATACATCACTTGCCTGGTGTCAGTGTTTATAGCTTTACTTTCTTGAATTTTCATTCTACGAAACATGCCAAGAAATGTTTCAACAATGCTATCAATCAATGAATTCTCTTCACACCTTTGGTGGCTAAGCCTCCCTGTCACTGCATAAAAATGCCTCTAAATAAAGCCGTTCAACTCAAATGCAGTCAAAAAGTTCTGGTACAGCTGTTTGACAGATGGCTGAAAAGCTGATGTTCTTCTGTAGTTGTTGGAGAAGATGTCATATAAATGATGCAATGCAAAGAGCCGCGTAAAGGAACAGATATTGTACAGTAACAAATCTCTACCCTCCTCCAACAAGTTCATGTACATTTGTTACCGAGTTTTAACTGTGACCAATTGATAGCTATTTAAGTAGCTGAATAAGGCACTTAAAATCAAATTAAGGCTGAGAGAATGTATCGGTTTGTCTCAGTCTGTCAACTTTAATTTTGATATACCCCTTGATTATGTGTATTATTTGATGTGCTGTGCAAATTATTGCCACTATATAAGTAAAAGATAATAATAGTAACAGTAATAATGAAGTATGTTTTTTAATTTAAAAAAACTTTTTTTCTACAGTTTATAAACACATTCTTGTGACTCTTAGTGCTGAAGAACACAGTATTGTACAAAGGGATTTCATGTTAAGTTTCAAATGTTTTTAAATTTACTGTCAATGCTGTATCCCGACATGCAACTGACACCCCCTTCCTAACTGCATAACCCCCCCCCCTCAACAATTTAGGGACATGTGTGTTGGGAAGTAGGGCTAGAGCTCAGGGCCGAGGGTTGTCGGGGACAGGAATTGACCACCATTGATTTTAAAGCTTCCTGGGTCAATCAGGGGAGACCAAAGGACCCCCCCCCCATGGGCCCTTGATTCCCTTGGCCTGGCCCACAAAATCAGGACAGTAGAGAAGCTGCTCCGTAAAAAAAAAAAGGCAAACTGGAAGGGGGATTAGATGAGTGTCTAGTAGGTGAAACAATTATGGAATTTGGGGCATAAGGCAATTTGTATAGGTTTTGTTCTTCAGGCAAGTGTAATACTTAAAATGTTTGTTAAAATTAACATGTGAGGTCCCCAATTCAACCAGAATGCAAAATATTGTGCACAAAATGAATTACATAAGAAACTGTTGTTTCAGTTAGTATTTTTTTAATTAAAAAAGGTATATATGAGGTACATAATTTGTGAGAGACAGGTTCAAGTTATAAAAGGCCAATAAAATGCCTTGAGGTACAATGATATTCCATAGTGCAGGTAACTGCCAAATCTAGTAGTTTAAGATTAAAATTCATATAAAATAACAGGAAAAACATAAAAATGAGCTCTGCAGATCCACAAATTTACCTAAACATCTGGACCCATAAATGGAAAGATTTTATTTGGTGTACCATGCCTTTTTCCAAACGCTGTAACAATATAACCGGAATCTGGGTAAAGCTAGAAGTTTGCCCAAAATAATTAATTTAGCCTTCTCATGCTTGAAATAGTTACTTAGCATTATGCTTATGCCTGTTGATTCAGAATTATCATTTCTGTGTGCCACATCTACAGCTATACCATTTTCAGACACTTTATCGCACATGTAACACGTTATTCCAGGCATGACCCAAATGTATTTTAGTGCATTTGAGTAAAAGAATTATTAGGAAAAAAAATAAAAAGAACCCAAAACTTTGCTTCTCTGCTAAAACAAAACAAATAACCCTGTACATTAATTTTAGGGAAGGCGACTTCCATCTGATTACATTTGTCTCCAATTAATCTCCAAGCCCAGAGCGGGCTGCAGCTGCATGTAAAGTCAAATTGGAAAAACCTGTGAAGTGGGGGATGGGAGTGAGTCTGTGTGTGGCATTGCAAGACCTCAATGATTCACTGGCTGCCCTCCCTCCCCACCCCTGCCGCAAGCCTGGAAAAAGAAAGCGTAAAAGAAATATAAAACGTAGTGGGAGAGGGAGAAGGGGAAAGGAAAAAAAAAGGCCAAACTTTGCAAGGAGAGAGAAGCAGACAGAAACAGAGAGAGCGAACCAAAATAAAAGCATTTTCAGGGCATTTTCTGCATGATGTCTCCTTTTCAGGGCCTGTCTCGTACTACTATGATTCTGTAATGTAAATCACGGATAAGACTGCAGAGAAGAAAGGGTGGGAAAGTGGGGGCGCTTTAAGGCAAGAAGGAAAATAAAAATGAATAATTAGAATCACAATTTGAAGAAAGAGCTTTAAACATGACATGCAGAATAACTGCTAGACCGAAGGGTTCATATGGATGATAATGTAAATATTGCGAAGTATTAATAAACCACTAAAGTGACCATGTGACATTTCGCAAAAAATAATAATAAAAAAATATTGATTGACACTTTTTTATACTTTGACAGGTATACAGATATATAGGTATGAGAAAGAAAAAAAACAGTAGAAGGCACCATGTGCTATTAGTTCACATATCTAATAATAATAATATCTAGGTGGGCTACATTTGTATCTTTGAAAGTTTACAAGAAATACTACTTGGTATCATGCAATATATCCTGCTTTATTCTCCAGTCTTGCCGGACTCTCAGTTCTGCTATAAATACTGTTGGCAATGACTGCCATTCCTGCATTACATATCCAGATTTCACACCTTTTCATACAGAAAATAAAGCTTGTTGTCAACTGTGACTAATTTATCGACAAGGTTGCGTAGCGCAACGAGCCATTCTTATCCATGGACTACCTTCTTTTTACTACAAAGTTCCAAAAGTTCAATTAAGAATAAGGGTTAAAAATGTCCTCTTGTTAACTAACGTTACAGATTATTGATGCACGTCAATGGTATACAATAAAGGTGCATGGGAGTTTTAGTAACTTCTCCACCTGGAGACAACCCAAATGAATATTGCAAGAAGTCTTTGTTTTAGGCACAGGTCCAGCAAAACATCTGGTAGCAAGAGGTACTCTGTTATAAAATAATTATTCTTTCAAACAATAGCTCAATCACCCAGTTTCCTGTAGTTCATACATTGACAGCACTGAAAACTGGCTTAGACTTTATTTCAGCTCTTTGCAACATAAGGAATTCCCCAAAGCCTGGGCCCAAACAAACACCACTGTAACACCCATAAAAAATGTGTACGAACATCAGCTATACTATATATATATATATATATATACATATATACATACACATATACAAATGGACCAGAAATTGGCGTGTCCACAAGTCCCGAGTCCCAGGCAGCCTCAATCCAGGACAAAGCATTGTGTCAAATTCTGTGACTACGTGTATATGTGGCTGTGTTTGTCTGTTTGTTTGACTGTTTGTGTATTGCCTGGTAATAGAGGGATTATTTCTCTGAAACTGCTCATATCTGTTAATAGAGAGGTTAATTATCTGAAACTGCTCATGTCTGGTAATGACTGTGTGCACTGTATATTATAATATCAATGTATTATTAAATCTGAAATTGACATATATTCTATGAGATCCTGGTCAGATTGGAGAAGGAGCGTGTTAATCCTTGTTGAACCCTCTGTTATGTTCAATACATTTGAAAACCTGTATATCCCTTGAATGCACTTTTCGTTCAGCTGCTTACCTCATGGGGAGAGTCATGTACAGATTACAATCCTCAATCTTCACAATGAATGGAAGGTAAGAACTCAAGTGAAAGTGAGAAGCTAATCCCTAAGTAAGGAGAATTAACAAGGTGTATTCTTTATGATGTAGAAGAAGAGCGTCTTCACTGATGTTTAACAAATAGTAGGCTTTTGATTGGCCATTTTCAACTACAAAATATAAAAGTTTCTGTACAATGCAATTCACAGTGGAATGTGCTGATGCTCTATAAATAAATGTTAATGATACATAAAGTTGAGGGATAACTGCAAAGAAAAAGAACACACAATAATGCTTTAATTTTATAGCACCTGTTAGTTCTTTACAGGAAAAAAAAATCATTCAATCTTATCAGTGATGAGAGCAATGCATGGGCTCACATGAAACAACCATTTTATATCCTCCTGCTACCACCATCTGTAAAACTAACCATCTCGCTTAATTCTACAAATACTTTTTTGCAAAAATCCCATCTCTCCCACTAAAACTCCTCCGGTTCCTCTGCAATCCTTAAAATCTCACATGCAAGGTACATACTCCAATACCTTAAATGTTGTGATCATTATGACTAAACACATAGCCTACGCCTTCTTGGCAGTCTGGATACTTCATAATACTGATCTTGTTTTTAAGTTAGGTGTGCAATATGCATAGTCTTTTTAAAGGGGAATATTGCTGCATTTCAAAAACGATATAACAAAGCTGTGGATGTCAAGCACACAAAGTATTGGTGGTGTGGGGAGTAAACTGGCTGGGTAAAAGTGGACAACCTGTCCACAAGAAACTTAATCTCCTGTTACATATAATGACCTCATGGAGCAGGAGTGAAAATCCGATGAGTGTGATGTCAAGTTATAAAGATCAAAGAGGAGATGCTAAGTTAGACTTCTGCTAGAATGTAGCAACAGTTTTCCATCATGATGAGACTCTTAACTCTAGTATAGATGACCTCCTCTGTGAAGAAGAGGAGATGTGCGTCTTCACAGCTTGATTTCTATACGGCATGCATTTGAGCACTATGCATTTATCATAAGAAATACCATCAAAAGGGGTAAACATTTAATAATGACTTCATTGACTTCCAGAATAAACTCTTATGACACCAGGTTTAGACCAAGGTGAATGTTTTGTATGGACATATCTTCTGCTAAATTGTATCTCAGAATAGAAGTAAATATGGAAATATGTAATATTTTATTTAAGACATAAGCTCATATATTATGATAGTTTACAATTTCTTCTACAGGATGTTGACATGTGGATTTCAAGGGGATTGGATTCCTTTGGGAAGTTTGCAGAGCGCTGCGTTGCTTAAGAATACCCTGTGTCTCTCAGCAAATCTTTTCATCAGCAGAGTGGGTGTCTTTGAAAGGATGCTTTAGAAGTCAGGACAGCAGAGGGCAAAGCCTTAAAATCATACAGTTAAACCCAAAGCACTCCAAGATCCTCCAAGAAGTTTGCAGGGCCACTTAGAAGGTTTGTCTTGTAATTGAGTAAATTGTTTACCCTTTTCTTCCAACTTTCTCCTCCCTATCTTCCCTGGGCTTGTCTTCAATACTCCCCTTTTTGTCCCACATGCCAGCATTCTACACAGACATATAAGTATGCCAAACAGTCTTCGAAAAGACAATGGTCAAGCTCTTCTCTCTCTCGTAATTGGATGAGGCTAAGGGTCGGTTTTATTAGCTGTGTGATTTAAAGCTAAACTGTGGTGACAGTCTTTTTAGCACAGGCCCAGGCATTGACTGAATTATAATAAGGATTTGGGGGGGGGGGTTCTTTACAGCAAGAAGCGACTCAAATGTGAGCTTTATAGGTTGCATGGGAAAGTTCAGGGTGGTAGGGATGTACTCTTTTTATCCACAAAATATTTTTTTAATACATTTTTTATAGTCATTTGTAACAAAACATACAGGACTAACACTAGTGTCTTACTGTGAAAAACCCAGCCCAGTAGTGTGTATCTTCCATAAGTGACATGAATGTTACAAAATGTTATGGACTCATTGCTACCAAAAAAGACAGAAGGGTCTGGTGCCAGAGAGTCACTTGTAAGGACTAGGGTTTTATGCAGTACCTTAAGGCTCCATAAGCTATCTTCTAATTTGTGGGGTCTATTTCAAATGTGCTGAGTTGACAATCAAGTTCACTTGCTGAACTGAACAGGGCTGGCTAAAAAAGTCACCATTCATTAATGGACAAAGAGACAGGACTGAAGTTAGCTCAGCTACCAACGGCAGTGACCATTGCAACTCACCTATTCACAGAACGATTCGAGAAGATTTTCAGTTAAGTTGAAAAAGAGATCAAAGTCAAGAAAATAAACTCAACTGCAGGAGGTTTACGCAAAAACTCCATTAAAATCAATACCAGATGAGCTTGATGGTCCATTTTGATAGCATTCTACAGCACCTCAGATTTGTGTGTATAGACAAGTTGCTGTTAGAGTTGGCTTAGTTTAGCACTGTTGAGTTGTTTCAGGTTTAAGTTACTTCTATAACTTGACTAGCTATTTGAGTCTTAGTGAATTGGCCTGATTTGATTTTTATATATTACATTTGACCACATTCCCCTTTTTTTATTATTTATGAATAATAACTGCCGCACGGCATTAAAATAATGGCTCCATTTTGTAATGCATTTTTTTACACGTAAAAGGAACAACTTTTTGATCTTAAGCTTTGTGCTTCCAAACCTATATTGATACATGAGTATTTGGAGTTTCCGAAAGAACCAAACAGAAAAAAAATCACTGCTGCCATACTTAACATAACCTCTGGAATAATCAAATTAAACGGCCTAATAAGTAATTGAGTACAGCTCTAGTCCTCAGTCAACACTTGTGCCATTTGACCACACCAGGCCACATTCTTGTAAGGGTTCAGTAATCAGGTCACAGTTTCTGACCTAAACTGATTATTTAGCCACCATTTTCAGATTTAGTGACACTTTTATGGCTGAATTTGTAGTTGATTTGTGAAGATGAACATTGACATGGCTTATAAAACAGAGCATATGGCAATAATTGCCTTTATCCTCTGTAGATATTGAATTACAGCACATTGGATAATGATGATCCAATGTGTGAACACCCAAGGGTGGTCTGCTATCATTTCAACATGTTGCTGAGCAGAATGGGAGTTGTAGCCCACAGCAGCTGAAACCTAACACTTAGCTATCTACGTGCTGATAATGTTAAATATTTAATATAAATACCAGAATGTCTGGTAACAAAGCTATTATTTGAATATCATAGGTGGGCTTAAAGAGACTGTAATGCTTAATTCTTTATTTAGCCTATAAAAACATTCCGTTAACATATGTAAACATTATAAAACATGTCTTTTTTATTGATCCAGGAAACCTGCAATTTATATCATGGATCTGCCTTAGGTTATTCTGCGCTTTGTATTTTCTCTTTATTTACCGTGGTTTAAATTTGTGTCGTTTCTTTCGCTAAAAACATAAAGAGGCCAATCAGAATACAGCTCTAATTGAAATGAATATGTATGGTATCTTTTCCTCGCCTTACTAGAATAGTATTTTCCGTGATGGTTTTCCTCTAAATGCAGTATTACATTAAGCTATTAAGAAATGTCATCCGTGGTGGGTGTGTGGCGTTTGTGATCAATCCACCACCTTTTGCATCCGCCCATGCCATCCGTCAGCCGACAGTGGAATGCGTCTCTTTTTATAGCTCTCCTAGTCAAAATGGCTCTTCTTAAACCAGGTTTGGTAATGTTTATGTATATTACAAGAAATTGTGACAGAGTAAATCCTAACGGCATTTAAATGCGTATGTTTCTTGTTCCCTATTGGCTGAATAAAGTGTTCTAATTTGGAATGCTGTAACACAAGCAGAAATTCTTATCTAATGTTTTGTGGACATGTGTTTTGGATACCCATGCCAAACAATTCCAATAATTTAGTTACAAGACCTAGACAAAGTGGCAGAAATAAGGCTGCCAAATCAGCCATTTTTTCCACGATACATATAAACCTCACCATATAATTATTTCAAGCAGCCCTCCCTTACCGCTCGTTTCTCTAAATCCATTGTACAGCACTGCAGAATATAAAGAGACCATATCCATCAATTAATAAAAATAATAATAATAATAATACTGTAATATCCTGCTAGGCAGAACTTTACATAAGTGAAATGTGTACGTGTCATGGGCAAATATAGTCAATATGGCATCTCCATTTGGCCACTCTGTAATTTTAATTTTAGAAAAAGACTAACACCTTGGTTTTGCCGTAGATTTCTCAATCTGTCTAGTGCTTATCCAAACAACATTTAGTACACCATTAAGAAGCTGGAATGGAAGCTTTAATACAGGGAAACTTTAACTATAGGGTCAACATATGAGACCATGGATATAAAGGACACGGTGGAAAAATAAAGGAAAACTAAACTATCATGCACAGTCCTAGGGTGCTATATACCGTATATATAGGAAAGTGGATACATTTACAATCTCTGTTACTTTGTGGGACATTTTTTTTTTCAGGTCCAGATAGCTTCTCTACACTTTGATGTCTGTTTAGAATAACATGGAATCTGGAGTTTAGAAGTCAATAATGCATTCACTGCATGTGGTCTCTTTTAGCAAATGTATACAAAGTTCTAGGGATCACTAAAGTTTGTTTTTGAAGGCCCGGGATCTGCTTTAGTAGCAAGTGAGCAGTCTGTTGCACAGCACAAGCGAGTCTGACCCCAGACTTGGCGCAGCAAGCTGCGCACGAGCCAAGCTGAACATGCCCACAACAGATGGAAGGGCATACGGACACTCGTAAGGCCCAAAAAACTTAAAAGAGGGGGATCTTGAGCCACTTGCGTCTCCTACTTTTGCTTTATTCACGAGAAGGTCATTAGTTAGTTCTTAGTTATTGCTAAAACTTTGTGATGCTTGCCTGCTATAGGTTTGTGTCCATCTATTTCTTTTCTGTGCCCTGATTTTATTTAAAATAAATTAGTTTGTTTGCTTTTTATTGTATCTAACATAAGATCATCGTTCCTTCTGCATGTTTCCCAGCTCCCGTCTTTTCGTTCGTTCCTACAAAGCCTATTCATTTTACAAGAATTTTTACTATTGATATGCCTAGATCCAACTCCACATTCTTACTGGGAAAATGGATAGAGAGGTCTAAAATGAAACTAGTTGGAGTAGGAATGTTAACTAAAGCTGTATACCCACTTAAGCTTTCTAGATACTTATTCCTGTTATTTGTCTGTAAAGAGCATCTCAAGATGCGTGTTCCTCTTTGCCATTCGACCTTAAGAAAGAGACCTCCTATGCAAGACCTTGAAAGGTTGACATTGTATATTTTCAAAGAGTTTTCAGTGATTGTTGTTTGCTCTTTGTCACCCTTACTCTCCTTGTAGATGTAGTGCCACTTCATACAAGCTTCATTCATACAGGGGTAATATGGAGTCTATAGAAATTTCTCAATGAGAACTCGATTACTAGGAGATAATGATAAATCCAAATATGTCTCTTAAAAATAAAAATTTTAACATACATGTTAAAATTCAAGAAACAAGAACAAAAATTATGTTTAAGTGAATACTTATTCATTTCGTATCAGATGCCTGCCAACAGGACCAAAACTATAGTATGTACAAAATCTTAGAAAACATGGATCACTGAATGGGATGCACATAGAATGTGCAAGTAACTGTAAACATGAGAAAAAAACAGTGTTCTCCAGGGATATTGTTGCCATAAAATGGCCCAGCCATTCTTAAATTCAGATTCTAATGATAAAGGGGATAAAAACACTCACCACCCACTTTGTTCTAAACATATCTAGGTAGGTAAGTCGGTCACAGCCAACCCACAGAAAGACCCCTTGTACCCAAAAAGAACAGAAGTAACATATAAAACACTAAATCACGAACCCAACCTCATGCATACCTCTCAATGATAACTACACTTGTTTAGCCAACAACAAAACTTACATTTTATTACATTTTAGCTATTTGCATTTTAGTTAGTTACATTTTTGTCAAGCTCTTGTATTCCAAAAAGAAGCCTCACTCCAAAAGAAATACTTTGGACTCCAGTGACACACATAAACACATCAGCCTTCATACACAGCTTGGGTGGAAATTTGTGGCTTTGGGAACTGAAATCAGTAACTTCTGTACTTGAAGGTTCTCTCGCATGTGATATGCATTTGAAATAAGTTCTACGGGAAGCAGATGAAGGGTGGTTTCATTTGTTTGCAGAGGTGGGCCAGCTAGCAAGCAGCTCTGCCTGTTCCTGTGCCATACATTCAGGGTGGTTAGCTATGTTATTTCAGGTGGCAGACGAATGGAAGCTGTTTTTTCATTTTCTCTTTATGAGGTACCCATAATTCTTAACTCCTATGGTTCTTCTGCCCTAATGGTATGTGGAACTATGAATGCGGTAGAATAGTAGAAAAAAAAAATACAACCAAAACTCACATTAGCAGCCTAATGAAAATACTCCCTTTCCTCTTAACAAACTAAATCCCACATACTTTTGAGTATATATACTCCAAATATTAGGAAAGCTTATGTAAGGTTATACAGAGCAGACAACAAGCTTTGAGTCTGGGTTTCCCACATAACATACTAGTGCGTGTTACACTACACAGTTGCAACATATTTGTTAGAATATGCCAATGATTATTCTAGGTTTTAAAAAGGGAGTTTTCTCTGCTAAAATTGAAAGATTAGATTTTTCCAAGACAAATATGGAACTTAATTCACATGGTCATAGTTTTAATGTGATGTAAGCAAGGCTAAAATGAGTAACCTGTGTAAATGTCAGGGTGCCTATTTCAAATGCAGCGTCAGCACTGCCCTGCTGGTGGGTGAGTCAGCAGGTATCACACACACCCACGCACACACACACACGCACACACGCACACACGCACACACATGGTAATGGTTCCACTCAAACTGTCCATCTGTTTTCACAAGGTTATGCAGGAAGAAACAGCCCTGGCCTGTGGGTTGGGCAACATAGAAACGCAAGACTTCCTTTATGAATAGATGTCCAGCATTCACAATGAACGCAATGCTCCATTTATCTGTTGCGGGTGCTGCTGATCGATCAGAAGCCTCGGATAAGTTAAAAAAAATAAAATTGAATACTCTGCAACTGTCATTCACCTTACCCATGTCTGAAGTCGCTTGTCATAACATGATCACCCGAAACTTCCTTCATGAATATGAAATAAAATAGGTAAAAAAATGTGCCAACAGGTTGCCAGCTGATCTATGGTTAGATCTGTAATCTGAAGATGCAGCTGAATACATTTGTGTCGGTTTCTCTAGAGTTGCATGTAATCTGTGCAAACAAACTCAAAAAACATGGAAAGTTTAGTGAAAAAGCAACAAAAATAACAGCTCCTTTTAAAATTTCAAGCTTGGAAAAAGTAATGTAATGGCATGTTCCATTTGTGCCCCATAACTTCCAAAAAACATTAAAAAAAACCTATGCATGTTGCGTTTTTTCAAATCCAAGGTTACATTAATATACTTTGTGGTATTTGGTACAATTATCATAAGAAAATATTTGTATTATTTTAATGTATTATTCATACTAAATGTTGGACTATATACCTAAAAATTGAATAAAAAAAGCACATCTGCCCTTGAAAAAAACAATATATAACTTATGTGTTAACTTATGAAAAATTAAATAGGAGAATCATGGTTAAGGAAACAATATAAAACTTCAAAAAGCCCCAGGTCTTGGGGGTACAAAATATTCTTTTTAATGTAGGTGTTGAACTGTGATGCAGAGCGGAGAAGGAATGGTAAACTACATATTGTACTATTTTTACCACTTCTATCATACGCTTCTACCACTTTCCACCATTACCTGGTGAATAGTGCTTATGAGGCACTAGGACATTTGTCATAATTTACTTTTATTATATCTAATATAGAAACATAACATGAAAACCCCTAAAACACTTCATCTGTAAGTAAGTGGATTATCTTCCTAGTAAAAAAAGCACAATGGGCAAAAGACAGACTTCCAATATGTAAGATAAAGGGTTTCAGGTAAAACTGGAATATGGTAAATGAATGACTTAGGCATTGGTGTCATGGAACTAGCCAGTGGTGCTTTTATAGCTCTGAATGTAAATGTCTGCTTATGCTTTATAATCGAATTACATAAACAGTGTGAAAATACCATTATTATTGAACCTTCTCATATTACAGTGTAAAAAAAATACAATAACTGAGAAAGTAAAGCTACAGGTGAAAACAGAAAGTGTCATCTGATGTTTGAAGGAAAGCCCAGGTGACAGACCTAATAATAATAATAATAATAATAACTGCATTAAACAAACCCCAATTTATTACATGCTATTTTGTAAATTTAATAATACCATGGATTTAAGGTTTTATGACTGGTGCTCATGGAAAATCCCACATTATGCAGCTACCATGGTGGCAGTGAAGGTCTCTTTTATAATGAACTGGTGAAGACGGAGTTTACTAATAAACTAAAATAATTCTGTCACATTTTAGAATTGTTCCTCACAAACGTTTTCATTCATTTTTTAGTTAAAATTGAATCATAAAATTTGTGATGAAAAATTATAAAATGTAATAGAATTGTGTAAAATGCTGTTTTGTATGAAATACATTTGGCAAGAAGGAATTTTTACCACTCGAAAAAAAAAAAAAAACCCAGTTGGTGAAGTTACACTTTCAACCTTTACACAATTTCAACCTGCTTAGATAATCAGCGTGGGGGAGAAAAGTGAATGTTCCTCGAGGTTCTCATTGGATTAAAAATTTTTTTTTTTTTCAGATTTGGTATTCCACACAGTCATTAAGAACAGTAGAAGTGTGACTCATAGTGTCTCATTGAATATGTCCTTCAAGCATTTTAGAAATGGCGTGACACAATCAATGTCCAGTTGACTAGATTATTTATACCATTAGATGTCTATTCCTTGTTCGTTCCTCTGTGAAGGATCCCAACAGATCCAACAAAAAATACCCCCTTGATCCTGACTCCCTAAAATCCTTGGAACCTATCTGCGCCAGAAAAAATATTTTGTGCCGTGATTTCAATCTGTGTTAAGATAAAGACAACATAATTAAGGAAAAAAAAAGCAGGCCTACTTCGAACGAGGGAGAAAACAAAATGACACCCCCATCAACACTTTCAAGTATTTCTCTTTTTTTCTTCAACTGGTGAATAATAATCCTTCCTTTTTGATTAAAGGCATAGGAACAGATTTAAAAGAAAAAGAAAGGCCGAACGTAGGTTGCTCAACGCATGATGGGAGTCAATGTAATACAGCTAAGCCTAGGTCAGCCAGTGAAAGGAAGCAGCTACTGAGGGATTGTTTGTAACAAGGAAGAGCTCCCAGTATTAGCGCTTTGATCTCTGATTTAGAGCATTTCCAATGGCTGGGAGAAACGGTTAATCTCGCAAGGCCACGCCCCAATCCATTTCTTTCCTGCTATAGCTCATAAAAAGGGACAGAAGGTAGTCTTTTGGTAAAGAACAAAAAAAAATCAATGATAAAGTATGGGCTTTAGCTTCACTACAATACAGTAAGCTGAGATTAATTTGGTGGATTCTTTCTCTCCTTCTGTATTCTGTAGCCCGTGTTTTGTGTACCACTAAGGTGAGATTTTAATCATGGTTAAAAAAAAACAAAAACATTTTCATATATATGTTAGTGAAGTACTTAAAATATGTATTATTTTTTTGTTGCCAGAAATTCTAAATAATAAAACAAAAACAAAATGTGTAGGGAGTCTGCAGGGCCACACAAGGGTGCAGAGAAAGTGTGATCAGTGCCTATGCTCCGTCCTGGGGTTTTGAATTCCCTCTTTTCTTCGACTTTTACGTAAATGGATGTGGTGAAGTGGAATCAAGCGATAGTGGGATGCTTTGAGAATAATCACGCACAGGGATAACCCAGGCTACTTGTGCTACTGACTTTAAATACAACCAACTATGGAAAACCAACTATGGTTCCATTGTTACTGAGTTTGCTTTGCTGTTCCTCGTTTCCTTGCAATATAAGTGTTTACTCACTTGGAGGTGTTTGTGATATATACATATGAGATGTAAAATAGGTATACTGCTATACCCTTATCACACAGGCATAGCTGGACAAAGTAAGAAGCCAAATGTAAAACCATGTATGCAATTCGCAGAAGCCACAAAGTAATCTCAGGCCCATTAAAAACAATATGAAATATTAGAAAAGATCTACAAATGTAGGAGCTATGGCTGTCCAGCTCTTGGGAGCTTTCTGCTCTTTACTCTGAAATCCCAACACCATGAAAAGAAAGGGCAGAGAGGTGTGAGGTGCACCCAGTCTATGTTCCTTGTAATCCATTAAAGAACCACCTGTTCACGCATGTGTGGACTATTTCAGTGAGACCTATCAACACAGGTGGTGGCTGGGTTTCTGTGTGTTTTCTCACTCTTGTAAACATTTCCCAGGTGGGACATATACTTTTGAAGAGCCAATATGCATTGGACAATAAGAGAGGAATGACAAGAGCCAATGTCCTCTAGAACAAAAAGAACTGTAAATTTCAGGCATATCTTTACATTCTATTAATGATTTTGTTTCTGAATGATCAAAGGATTGCACAGTTGTGCATATTGATAAAACACTAACATATATCAAAGTAAATTTAAAATCCTGGAACCACTTATTTCTATAACTAGGGGCAGCTACCACTGCTAAATTTGCCCATCTCTTTGCATTACATCACTACTCTTTTTCACATGTGACCACTACTTCACCCAGACTACCTTCTTCAACTACTTTGATTTCTTCTCCGTATCTTTTACCCCTTCATTCGTCTCAATCACCTGCACACTTCCGTTACATAATAATATAAGAGCAGGAAACACATAAGACCATCAAACATGGCAGGAACTTTGTATGTATGTGTCATAAGGCCAGGTCACAAGCTCAGAGGCAGGGCCATCAATCTCTGTTTTATCTGCATGTGTGTTTTTTTAAATACAGAGAAAATTGTGGAATATGTTAGTACTTAATAATTACATTTTAATAATAACAACAAATAACATGACTGTCATTTCTACAAAACAGAATGTACTGAACAGTAAAAAGCACATAATGGTACTTTACATGAATACACATGATGATGTACATTTATTGGGTGCATTGCAACATACAATACTACTAAATAGTGCCATACTTGCTTTCGGCACCTTAGGCTTATCCCTAGGGAGCACCGACGTCTGTACTGGTGTGCACTGGGGTATGACATCATATCCAAACTCGGCACAGTCCACCATAGTGATAATGGGATGGTTGGAGGAGATATTTAATAAAATGGCGATCATGTTCTCTGTTGTGCAGCAGAATGGCAATGCAGCCCCCTGGACCTCCTGCCCTAAGCCTAGGCCAGGCGTGAATACACCACTGTGACTAGGTTTTTAATGTACTGGGATCTACTCGTCATAAAGCATTTAAAAGGCAACAAGGGAAAATGTAACAAAAAAGACACACTCATTAAATATAAAATAATGCAGTGCCCAGTGACCCCCCATCACTAATTATACTATGTAGTCCAATGATTCAACAGTATACTACAGTCTACCGCCACCCAATAGCAATGATCAGATAGTAATTATAACAATCCCCACTAGTCAAAGAGTTAAACTACTCTGTTAGCATAAAGGCCCCAAGAGGACAAATGTGGACGGCAGTGTTTAGACTGAAAGAAAGCAAAATGTTAAGTGTTTCTCCGCCGTGGGGGCTTGCAATGTAACATTCACATTCTATCCTCTGCCATACCCCTAAACAACATCACCACGTTCCCCCCATCCCGCCTTCCTGATTTTAAAATAAACATATTTTGTTGCTATAACCTTTAACAATTATGTTTATGTTTCAGCAGACATTTCAGACTTTTTTTTATTGTGCATGACGCAACCCATGTGTTTTCGCTCTAACTTTTAAATTTTCTAGAAAATGGCTGCGTTTCCTGCTCACAAAAACAAAACAGAATGGTTAGGTAAACCGTATAGATTTAAGAACTACATGAGGATAAACATGATTTACAGTTTTCTGACTGATTTTATTTTGTAGTGTTTAAAACGCTATGAGTTGTTACAAGAAAAAAAGAATCACCACAGGGAAAGGTTCACTAGTTTTGAGGATGTATTTTTTTCTTTGGTAGTCGTCACATTGTGTTAAGAAGGATTGTGTTAATCCTAAAAATGATAATTTTCTTATAATGATTTGTCTTCCATGTTCCTACCTAAAGCCTACTTGCTTTAAAGGATTTAATAACTCAGACTCCTACGTGCAAAATGTGCGTGTATACGTGAACGTGTGTGTGTCATAAAGTCCCAAACATGAGAAGCGATATTTTTTTTATGTTGATAAAAGGTATCAACAGTGGGCTGATGCTAAATGGCACCTGTCATTTACTTATTGGTTTCACACTGAACGATTGTAACAGTTTAATGTAGGGCTGCATGTATCCAGCTGATGGCCACACAGCACTACTACCTACAGAAAAGCACTTTTTTAAGCTATTTCTTCCAAAAAATCACAAGGGAAGCCATCACATTTTGGCCATCTAGGCTCACTTTTCCAACCACGTATTGTGGTTGGCACTCAAAGGGTTAAACAGCCAAGTCCATTTTTTTTCACATAGCAGTTCCTGTTTATATTTTATTACACCCACCCTTTCTCCCTGTGAATGCGTGCTCCCAATGCCTGTGCCTGCATGTTTACCGAGGACTTCCACACGTCAGGAGGAAACCACCAGCAAAAAGAACACGCGGTGCTTCTCACTGATTTTGTCTTGGAGGTCTCAGCAGAAGAGCCAATGTACCATCACACTTGTGCTCTGATCACTATCCGGTCTTCCTTTAAGACTTGTCCTGAGCAGACAGGACGCAAATCGCAAAGCAAAACTGTTTACCAAAACATGGCGGAAAACATGTAAGCAATGCCAGGAGTCTCCTTTTCTCTAAATGCCAGAAATAGTTAATGACTGATACAAAATGCTGAAGCGTAATAAAATTGTATTTTAGCAATAGCTCTAAGAACATTAATGAATACAACCATATTTCCCCGACATATATCAGCCTATCATTGGTTACTAACCACATTATGGTGTCTAGGGGAAAACAGTTAAGGTTGCACTCTAGAAATGGAGCGTTGTTGTTTCTTTTCAAACCTGTAATAGAAACCACATAATACACAAAAAACCACATACTACACAAGTACTTAAAAAAACCAAGGCTGGTCTAAAATCTGTTTTTATCCTTGAATGCTTTCTCCCTGCCTGTATTCCCTAGCTGCTTCAAGCCTGGTATTCCTGGAGGTGGAGGTACATCCCCTTTCTTGGCAAGCCAGCCGAAGGAAGAGTGTGGCTCAGTTTGGGTTCTTGGCTGAGGAACACATTGGGGAAGAGCCTGCCTGTCTAAAAGCTTCAGCATTACTTCTTAGATTTATACCCATAGGCTTTCAACTTGTGTGGGCTATCCTGCTGTCTGAAGCAGAGTGCTGGGAATGTGCAAGTTGTAGCTGAGTGCTGAGAAGCGGAAAGGGTGTGCGTGCATACACACCACACATACACATGTGACTGTCTGTGTGTGTCTCAGTAAGTGAGCGTCCACGGCATTTATCTCATCAGCCGCTATGTAATATGGATCAAATCTGGATTATTTATTTTTGTATAAACATATTAATTTCTTCATTTATTGTTACTTCACAGTTTTCCTTACCACCAAATTAAAAAATACTTAAAAATGTAAACAAACGCACCTTCTTCCCATATGGGATCAGCAGCATGGACAAATTATACACACACACATATATATATATATATATATATTTTAACTGTTTCAGCACCAGATGAATGGAAAACTAAAAATAATCACTTAATTATTTATTGATATTTATATGTAGTACATATCTGCCATATTTTTTATTGTTTGGTTAATCGGCAGTACTGTAACATAATGGATATAATACGCATCTTACCTTTATTACAAGGCACCAAGGTCCTACAAGAAGGCTGGAAAAATGCAATAGTACATCACACAGCTTAAGTTGACTCTTCTGGGTCAGCTGGCAAGGTTGTCTTATTGAGTTGTATCATCAAAACCAGTTAATCACTCAGCTTTTGCAATTGCAATCATATTAAGCTGTCGTATATGAATAATAACAAAAGGTCAGGTGGTCTACTGTTTTTCCGCTGTCTCTGGATGGGATCTATCCATGCCTAAGTATGTAACTACCTTTGGACAGTATACTGGGACAGTATGTGTTTCCCTAAATACTGAAGCATGTTGGCCCAGTATGTAAGGCTGCAATCACATTTATAACCTGAAACCTTAAGTTAAGGACACTGAAACTACCCTGGTGTAAAATTGTAGATTATGATATCCAGTGGGTGACATCTAAAAGTTGTCCTTCCAATGATACTTCTAATTACTTGGTTTCCTTTAGAGATGGCCTAAACTTCCACGAGAGCATCTAAATCAGCAAATGTATCATGGTCATAGAAACCTGAAAATCACAATAAAAGGTAGCACAAATTTCCAAATCATTGATAATTCTCTGTGTAAAAAGGTGGTACTAACCACGGAAGAGAACAGGCATTTCTACCCCTGTGACAATTCGTGTGGTCAAGAAAGTCGACTGGATATGATTCTGTTAAGTTATACCTTTAATTCTTCATTAAAAAAGTAGAACATTTGTCTATACAGTCTTTTACACTCTTTTTCATTTAGCTGATACTACCTTACTAGGGATCCATATATTTGTAGTGGTTTTGTCATAAAGCAAGAACACATTTCGAATCTCTGCGATTCCAGAAAAGTGTACATTTTTGGTAGCTTACATTACTTAAGCTAATTATCTGAGTTGATTAAGGCTTTAACTCAACAGCTCACCATCATGATGAGTGTATTGTCAGAAAAGCCTTTCCAAAGCACAATACGTTTTTCTTGCCTAAACCCATCCCCCTCCACTTGGGCAGCTTCTTGGCGATCCCTAAGCTTTTCTGCAACCCCCTGAGGTCAGTCTGATTGGTTTAACCCTAGGTGTCCTAAAAATAACATTTCTATGCTTCCATGACCTGTCACTAGCCTACCTTGGTCAGATCTTGAGGAACCAAGAATAAAATGTCAAACATTGCTCTGTTTTATGCTTAATTGACCCAAAATCTATAAGGTGAAAACCATTCATTCCTCATCACGTACCTACAGACTATAGTCATATCCAATTGTGTTGTCCATTAGTTCAAAGAAATGAGTTCTAAGGCAATAAATATCTGGAAAGAAATCATGTCCAGAATTAACTATTTACCTGATTTTTGTATTGCAACAAAGACACTACAAATTATTGAAATAATCACTCACAATTACCAATACATAGTTTGATTCTGTGGCCTTGCTTCTATTACTGGCAGTTCCATAAGGCATATAAAACTTGCAGTAATGCTTTAATAAAAATGCTTCTAACAAGAACAGAACAAAAGAAGGTAATGTGAATGTAACAAGTTATTGGACTAGAGAATATTGCTTTTTTTATTACAAAAACAGGTAAATGTGAGAGCAGATAAACATATTTCAAATTAGGTTATATATTTTCCGTTTGCTGGATTTTGACTAAAATATTTATATCTATATATATATACTATTGAATTTGCAAAAAAAATATGCAAAACTTCTTATCTAACCGCTGTATAACATTTTTATTTGACCGTATTTCAATTAAGGAGGGTTGGCAAATTGGGCAGTTTCAAATTATTTCAGGAATTTGGCCCGCCAAAACGTTTTTCCTCTTTTTTGTTTGTTTGCTTGCAATTCCACATATAGCCACAATGCTCTCTTGACCAATACAGATTTTTTACATGAGTTCCACCCTGATTGGATTTGTTATTTTCTACTATGATACATTTTCTATTTGAATGTAAGTGGTGAATGTATCTTGGACAGGACTGATGCAATGAGGGTCTTGCCACATGTGTCTTTGGACGTTATATTACTGGGCCACTTACACCTGTAAGTCCACATTAAAGCACCATTTCTTTATTTTATTTGAGGGTGGCCACGGTATCACAACGAGTGAAGCACAGTGCTCCGAAGCTTATGAGACATACGTCCATTCTATGACTCATATAAAATCTCCTAAAAAGTTGATTGGGCATGTCCATTTTCTGTATGATTTCACCCATTAAAGTAACATGATGGGGTGACTTTCAGTTGGCATTATACGACTAGTGATGTGATAGAAAGTGATCCCAATTCCATTCTCTTTTGTTGGGTTTGTATGTAACCAAATTTATCAGGTAGTGATAATATTATAATGCAGGTATCGGGTAAACAGTTCTATTGTCCCCAATACTCTAAAGACAATGTATTTTTGAGCATGTAAGGAAAATATGTTCGTATAACTTCTTGTATTTTGCCAATATTATATATATATATATATATATACATATATATATAAACTATATCATACCAGTACCGTATTTTACCAATAAGTGAAACAGGTACAAGATCTGCTTGAACAATTCAGAATTCTCAACCCTTCACAGGGTAAAAATTAAGGCAATTTTAGGCAGTCAGTCTCTTCCAGCATCATTTAACAAAACAGACAATCAGGGTGATGGGTTATATAGGTAGACATTTCAAGGATAAGAGGATTCAACAAAGTACAAGAAGGGAGAATATTTTAAGGAAGTAGTAATGTTAGGGCACAAGGTCATAGCTAGACTAGAGAGTAAGATTCTTAGATGCAATGCAAGTATATGTTAATATAGTAGGAGTTGTTTTTTATAGCAGGAAAATGGGCATACTAGTTGGGCCAAATGGTTCATATCTGCAGTAACTTTCATTTGTAAATGTTTTATTCTCTTTTGATGCCTCTCTAACCCAGAACATCCTTTCTTCAAACTCACATTGAAAAACTAGATGCCCCAGTATGTCTATTGACCAGCATCTGCACACGTAGTGCCCTGGCATTCTTGTACTGGAAGCAGGGTATCAAAAGCAAATTTCTGCCTAGGACTCTATAAGGTGCCATGACCTGGCAACTTTTCCCCCTTTAAAGACACATTGTTTTATTAATCTGATACAATGTTTAAATATCATCATAAATCAGAACATTAACCATAAATAAGAACATTATCCCCAATCAGAAGCCCACAAATGTCATGAATAATGTTTCTAAAAACTTCAACTTTTGTTACATGAATATTAATTACTGGTAACCCAACTCCTGAGTTTGCATTAGACTTGTTGAATGACACTGCATACTTTACCGGTGGTTCTAATATACTATCCTATTCCCTACCAAAACACAGCCTTCCTTGTGAACTTTCCTAGAAGTGTAGAAGATGTCTTTCACCCCTCCTCTCCCTTTGCCCCTCCTCAGAGCTCTCCTGAACTACTAATCTCCGCTGGATAGACAGCTGCTTGAAAGCAGATTGTGTATGGTTCAGGGAGTCTGTAAGGAATTTGATCCTGTAGAGTAAAGGGGCACCGAGCCAGAGAAATAATTCAGGGTGGTCCAAGGCGAAGAAAAAAAAACAGATGAAAACAGGGCAGGTTAGGCATGTGTGCGTCTCCATATACGTTATAACTACATGTTAGCATTTGTTGTGTGTGAGAATGCAGGAATTACATGAGAGTTTCATACTTGGGATGGAAGGTGGATCTTTTGGACTACACTACCTTGTACAAATCTAGTGGTATTAATCATTTAGGGGAGCTAACCTGTTACTAAACCAAAAGCAACTAGTCATACTAGTTAATGCTAACACCAAACATTAATATCAATGTTGGAGGAAAGAAGAAAGAGAGCGGATGTGAAAGAAACATTTAAATACAAAGTATAGTAGGGAAGTTTATTTCAAAGTAGGAAGGATATTAGAACAAGAAGCCATGGTTGAAAACTAGACTATATGAGGCTTATATGTAATATAAGAGACTTTTACTGAGATGGTGGTAGTTAACTGGAACAGTCTCCAAGCAGAGGTAGAGTTTAATACAGTGAGGGAATTTAAGCATGCATTAGATGTGTGTATGGCTATCCTGGATCGAAGGCAATGCTGATTAAGGACTGAATCGTTACATCAGGAAAAACAAGCAGACTAGATGGGCCAAATGGTTCTTATCTGCTGATAGCATATGTATTACAAAATCTCAGCTTCACTTGATACATGTAAGAACATAAAATGCACTTTACAAATCATGGTCAAGCCCACATTGTACACTAAAAAATATTAGATCAACTATTGATTTACTGAAAATCAATATAAATCAGATTAAAAGTAATATTGCCATATTGGAAATCAACCGCCCTATATTACATTTTAGCAAAAGTATGATGCACGCCAGTTTTACTAACACAAAATATCTTTCTAAACTCCATCTTTTTTTCTGTGCATTCATTTGCAGTAATCATGAAATTCGGATTTGAAGAAAATCACACTTTGATAATATATATATATATATATATACGTATATTTTATATCCGTGCAGCTTGTCTAAATACCACCCAGGTTTTCAGCTTTGTTATTGCACAATACTTTGACCTCACTGGTAAGACATGTAGGCTGGCTTTAAACATCACTTCATTGTTTTTTTTCCTTAGCCCTGCTAATGCCACAGGGGTGTGAAACAAATTGCAATGTAATGCATTTCTCTCCCCGTTGGCACTCAGATGGCTAAACAACCAAGTAAAGACCGGCTACGAGATATAAGGGAAGCTATGCAATGGGGCTACAGCTGTGGCTATGATCTGAATTTTAACAGTGTGAGGCAATCTCTCCCGTTATGAGCCGCACCTCCTCAATTACTTCCTCAGGGTAGGGCACAAACACACCAGTTGCTCACACCTTCTCTAATAAGTTGACACAGGGTTTTAAGACTTTATAATAGAGGGTTTCCTTCGACAATCAGTTTGGAAGGGGTGTGCCATACAATTACTTAGCTAGGACTTTACAGCACATTGATGAGGGATCTTTCAGGCTTATGAAGGGATTGCAGCGTAAGCCCCTCACAAGGGGGGTCCAGCTTTAATCAGAAAGAAAATTAATCCTTAAAATTACCAATGATGAGTAATAATGGATGTCAATTCTCATCCTGTGCTGTCTTACATTTCATCCATAAATCTGCCCATTTTATCATCACCACTGGTTTGTTAACAAAGTTTGCCACAATGGCTTAACTAGAATGTTACCAAGAAAAATGACTAGTTCAAAAATAGACAATATGCAACCCTTAGCTTATAGCCTTGTAAAAGTCTGATTTACAACCAACCAAGAGAGGAAACCAAGTGAGACCCTACAGAAAATCAGCACTACGTAGCAAACCTGGCATATCATGTTAATTGTGGTTGACTAGGACCACAGAGAGGTTTACAATTGATGGCAAAGCTTATTCATTAACATACACACACTACTCTTAATAATTTGTAATCAAAGCCTATGGACTATTTTTTTCTAAGAGCCTGAATATTTTCTGCTGCCTTTTACTAAGAGTCTGACATATCAAATTTGAATCATAATGGCCATTGTATACTAGAAAGGGGTATCTATTGGCTGTCTAGTGTTTGTTGGACTTCATCTAACAAGATGGATATCCATGATGTAAACTATGGCCAAAAGCAGACTTTTAATCTCTATGAATCAGATTTCCCTTTTGTATACAGCATTTTATTTAATTATGCGATCTCTACCGCCTTCATAAATAGGTTCTTACTGGATGAGAGTGGTTCTTGTCCTATATCAACTAGAAGGACCCGGGTTGACCAACCTTGAAGCAAGTGTTTAGTCTTCCAAGATTAAAGATACATGAACTTGTCAAAAAGGGAATCTACCGCCTAACTAAGGGAGTCCACTTAAATGAAGGAAGACCCAGTAATCATGAGGACATCACCAGGAAAGGAAGTGAATGTGTGAAAAAGATCAGCTCTTCAACATGACAGATCACACAGAGGTGCTCTGGCAAAATGCCACTTAATTATTTGCTTTTGAAAAAGCACTAACTTTACTGCAAAAGTATATAAGAAAGCGGGTCAACAAAGAGCAGTGGAGAAAGCTGTTTCCCTTGTTGGTATTGAGTGTTTGTTGAAGGACTTAGCTTTTAGTGGCTGCAGTACAAACACAAACACAGCACTCGCTAAGCAAAGTGAAGTGAAAGTTTCCTCTAGAACAGGCGCTCTCCTAAGCCCTTCTTGTGAAGGCTTCGGCAGAAAGTACAACTAAGGACACAAGCATAAGAGATAACTTTGAGAGAAGGAAAGACCCACAAAACTAGGCATCTGGTGCCCTTGGGAACATGATGTCCTTGTTGATGGTTAAAGACGCGGGGCAGCCTTTATAGGCCTGGAAAACTTTTTTTCCTAGTTATAGCTTGCATTCAGTCTGTAAATACCTCTTGAATATACATGTTGTAAGAAGCACTGTGTAAATAGAAACATATTAATGGACTAGTCCCAAACCATTGTCAGCAGAGGCCTACTCCAATTTAGACCTCAGAACATGCAAATGATGATATGTCATTAGGACCTTATAATATCGCTACTATACAGGACAAATTGGTAGCAATTATTTATGTTGTGATATAGTAACTTTAGTAAACTTTATGGTTAACCTGTTTGTTGGTTAGAATGAAATTAAAATGATCATAACAAACATGACGGGCATGGTATATTTATAAAAAAATACATATTTAAATCCATATAAAACCAAACATGTATAATGTATACCGGTACAATCACAAAAGCAGGACTGATGATGAATTGTACTGTTCAGCCAAACATGTCTCATTGGTAATTGTACGGTTCCCCCTTAACAAATGTATTTATACTGCAAAAAAGTATGTATATATATATATATATATATATATATATATAATTTTTCATTTTTTTTTCTTTCCCAAAAGGGACTGCAATTACAAATCACACATTTGTAATGGATAAATGTAACAGAGAATTTCCATGTGAAACTCCTGTTGAGTCCCAGTATACGTGCAATTGCAATCCTCCTATTAGGTTTCATGTGGGTCTAGGTTTAGCAATTTACAAGGGAGGGCTGGTAAGGAGGAAGGTGGCAGTGACCTCCAATGAGCTGGTCTGATTTAAAGATATCTGGAAAGTTCCTGATGGTCATTTTATATGTTTGTTTGCAACTCCACACATATAGCCACCAGGACATCTGGCGTAAGATGGGCTTTAGGCAACATTTCCCTGATGACTGGATCCTTCTGTGTAGGTTTTGAACACATAAAGCAGATTTTCATCATGGATGCATTATAGGCTCCCTTATTACTGGTCCTCTAGTATCAGTAGTCTCAAAACATTGACACAGCAAGTACTTTTCAGAGGAAAGCTAAAAAGAACCCTGGAAATTATATTGAAATAATTCAAAAGTTTATGTTGCATTAACTTACTTCACAAATTATTGAATCCTTAAAATGTAGACGTCTATAGCTTAAAATTGTTTTAAGAAACCACAAATCTTCTATTTGGGTAAAATATGTGTTCTTCAAGTGAAAATACCAGCAAGTGATCACCAGATATAATCTGCCATGGTAATAAGTTTCTATTGTTTGATAATATAGGGCATTTACCGCTGCAGTTTTTTATATGAATGTCCCAGTACAGGGCAGGGACTCCGCAGAGGGGTAAATTGTGATTTCATTTATCACTCCTTGCTTCAAAACAAACGGAACATGATTGGTAACAGAATTAATGAAGGTGGATATTTTATCCAATGTGACATTTTTTTTGCTCGTATCGTGAAAAGCGACCTACACTTGTTTATTTTGGGGAAGCCAAAAGCCCTTTTGAAAGGGCAAGAATGTTAAATGTGAGCTATCTTGTCCTGTCACTGAGAATAGTTGTCACCTGCCCCCTTTCCTTATGAATAATGAGAAACTTTGAGGGGGACGGAGGGTAGATGAAGGGAGTACAATGCATTGCTACGTTGGAAGGAAGAATGATTCGTTTAAGGACAAAGCAACTGATTTACATAATAGGGCAATACCAGGACTCCACTTGCTGCATAGCAAAACTCCTTTCCTGATGTAACACTTCAATTCACAAAGTGCCAAAGACACAGCTGTGCACACACGTTGCTCATATTTTAATGATTTCTCACATTCTAACTTATTACAATTAAATTTAACATTTCAATGAGGAAAACACTTTTCCTCAGTATAAGTGAAGCCGAAAAATGGGCGCACAGCATAGCAAACACACCCAAGAATCCCTTTGTGCCTGGAGATTGACACTGATTTTAGAAATATTCACAGGCCGCCCCCTAAACCCAATTTCTTTTTTTGACACATGAATTAAGGCTCGATGTACATTCCTTGAGTACCACAAACATCTCTGGCACCAACCCAAATACTTAAACAAAATTTAAAGACTTTGTTATCAAGCCAGGGTGGAAATGAGTGATTAGAAATAGGCATAATGTGCTAAAACATCCTTAGCGTGAGTGGTCTCAGCTGTCGCTAAGTCAATCCCCTTTACCTCAAGTGGCCTCCTTCAAAAATGGCCCTTCAGGCATATGTCTGGTTGGCCCTATGGAGAATATGGCCTACACCGGAACTGTAGTCAGTGATTTCATGTATGAAATCATACAGGTTTCCGTGGCACTTGCATTGCCTGGCCCTCTGTCCTACATGCTAAACTTTGTTTAAGAGATGTTTAACCATTTGAATGACCATTTGAAGCATGCGCCATTCATTCTTTAAATGAAACCAGTTAACCCAGTTATGCCAACCTATTTTGCAAACTGCAGAGCTACCTTTTGCAAAAGGAGCCTATTCTCATCCCGGCCTCACAGCTTATCAAGGAAGGCACCTTAAAATAAAGAATACAAAAAAAGCAAGTGTTAGTGGGTATTATTCTCATAAATGGCATTTCCCAGGCATCAAAAACATTTACTGAATGTCTGGTGTGGCAGAAAATTAGGAAGTCTTAGATAAAATTCAGACAAGGAATGCTACTCTAATTCACTCCAAAATAACTTTTTGCTACTCACGTTAATCATTCCAGCAACCTAGTTTAAAAATGTTAAGAGGTTCAATTGCGCATTTAAGACTCCCAAAGACACGTATAACTTGGATGTGGGTAACACACCTTACCCACCCATCAATATTAGGAGAGGGCAGGAGTCAAGCAAGTCTAAAATAGACGCAACGTTTAAGAGGAAAATGATAAAAGCTGCATCTGCAAGAAAAAAATAGGAAGAATTTTATAATTATAGCTGTTATATATCTGCAACTGCACATCTTGTATAAAGGGGACACTACTACATGGTATCGCATCACAATTTATTCTTCTGAAGTGCTGGTCATTTCCTGTATGCTTATCAACTTGTTCCTGACCTTGTCACAACCTTTTCCAACTTAGGTCTAGCCCTATGCATGATGATCCCCTGGGCAGAGGACATTCTGCCTAATGTTATCCATGATTGCAATCCATATTCCAGCACCTCCTCTCCTCCAACACAATTGCTTTTCATCTCAATTAACTCTTTTACACCTCTCTCAAAGGGGATATAGCTTGACTGTTACTGAAATTGGGTTAATGCTGGAATGTGATGGGAGGGAAACTCATTAATTTGCAGCAGCAGCTTCCTAATGTATCTTTTTGTTATGCGTCTGATGGACAGCGTGGAGACAATAGGCCCCTAAATCAGGTCTTTCCTTGCATATCAATGGGCCAACAAGTGATTCCAGGTGTGGGGGTATAACAAGTGCTAGTAAATCTAGGATCATGTTTGTAAAGTAAGATTTTTTTTTACTAGTCTTCCCACTCTTAGATAATACAGGGAACAAATCACATGGAGATATCCCATAGATTTGTTAACTAACCACTGCATCCTCCTGAAACATTTGCATACAATCAGTGCCTGGGAAATTTTGGAGGCCATGCACATGTCGTACATCCTGATTCTAGATTCTGTGATAGTAAATAAGTAGATTACCTTTTCTCCTGGCCGTTAGCTTTGTGACTGCAGCAGGGAATTTGAACTCTATTCTGTCCCACCAAGACAAAGATATTTCTTTTCTTTTTTTAAAAAAAAGCTTGTTTATTCTGTTTTAGTAACTATATAAATTCATACTCCTCATAAGCCACAGCAGACCTGCAAAGCCGGACCGTAGAGAAGTACCTCCTTTCTACAAAGGATATATGATTAATATTACCATTTATGGCTAAACGCATACGTTCTCGATGGGGTAATTTAGGGAAATAGCTCATTTTTTTCTTATTTCAAACTAAATAATTTTATAGAAATGTTTCATTACTATTAAACTAAAATTAATTGTTCAACAGGCTCCTGACACCGTTTATTGTTTAGATTTTGGATGTTTTCTTTTATCCCCCTTGGAGATATTTAACAATAATAGTATCTGGGGATCCTGGGTGAAGCGAAACCTCCTAAGCTAAATATAGTGATTTTTTATTTATTTTTAGAGTTTACACGTGAATCCAAATCACATTTGTACCAGATATTTGCGAATCCCTAAAAGCAATGTGACCAAAGCCCCAAATTTGGGTCATTAGCTAATTCTATTTAAAATGAATTATCTCTGCGACCTTCCATGGCACCCTCACAGGCATATCATACATTAGGAGAAAGGAGGCCAAGTTCTAGTTCAAGTACCAGTGTGATATAAGAGTATATTGAGTTACTTAATAACCCCTTCCTGCCAGTCTTTATGACGCTATATCTGTCTTATTGCACATCTGTGCTTCTCCTGTGAAGAATGTCTACCTAGACCCAAAAGCCCCCCTCCGCTGTGGCATATTAAACCGAAATGAACGTAAGTGGAACCTCCTCCCCTCTGTCTGTTGAGTGCCCCTTGAGGGTCAGACCTCCATGCTGGGAAACATTACACCTACAGCAACTGTAGGTAATTGCTATTATACATACAGGTCTTCTTGTGTTAAAGTGACAGAAAAACAACAGAAAGACACTCCTTCCTCCACTTCTCCAATTGCCATTTCCCATTAACCATAATTAACCCCTTCATTGTCCAAATGCCCAAAACGCACATAAATCAATGTTCTATGTATCACACTGGAGATGCAAAAAGCAAGTTATATATTAAAACTGACCCCGTTTATGCTACGTGTTGTTTTCGCAAAAGAAAATATTAATGGATTTGTAGAAACTCAACAATTTAATGGGTTACATGAACATTATACATTAATGTGATGAATATTCGTTAAGAATATCAATTTTGAGCTTAAAAAAATAAAACATTTTGCGGTAGGAATAATTTACTTTATAAATAATGAAAAAAACTGAAATTCCGCAATTCCGAAACCTTTTTAATCAATCCATATGTAAACTTGTAAAAGCAACGAAGAATTACACATTTTGTCTTCTCTTCACTCTCATCAAATTAACTGTAGTAGTTGGAATATAAAATATTTTAAACAATGAAAATATATTTCAAAAAGGGGGGAAAAGCTTTCATCCAAAAGGCAACGTTTACTTGCCTTGTTGTACAACTTACATAACAAAGTTAATATAGACTAGGCACAAGGTAAAAAATATTGTGGATATATTTTAAAGTCCAGACAGGGTTGAAAAATACAAAATGACATTTGCTGTGGTATAAGGCAGCCCAAAATCTCCCACTTCACAGGCTAGTGGTCTAACCACAAGGCCACTAGGGCTACTCTTTTAAGGCTGTGGCCATTTTACATACAGAAACGATTCTGAACCAGCCGTCTAGTCAAGTGTAGCGTGTTACACTGTCCATTTATTTTTATTTGGTCTTTGGGCATATTTCCTGTAACCCAGGGAAGGAAAAGTATGATTTAACCCTATACTGCTGCACAGGTCTGCAATGCATGGCAGCAAAGTACAAGGAGTACTTTTAAAATATTTTTTTTACCAAATTAAAACAAAAACACAGAGTTGTTCACTTATTCAGATTTATCATATACTTCTGCATCTTTAGATATTTTTATTTAATATCTTGTAGGGACCTACAACTGAGTGAGCACTTAAACATGTAACCTGCAAATAATGGCCATACAAACGGACTTGTCTAAGGGTCTGTCAATATTTACTTTATGTATTAAGTCAATTTTTAGTCTATAGTACACTAAACAATCTATTCACTAAAAAGGGAGTTCACGTGAGAGTTAAGTATCTCAACTCCCTGGTATCTCCTGCAAGTAAGGCTGAGCTGGCCCTGTATAATGCATAGGTAAATCAGTGAGGAGCGTTCTACGAACTTCCCAATGAGCTATGTATTATGTAGAGCCAAACCTGAACATTTTTTCAGCAGTGTTTAACATAGCTTTAAGATGCTCCCATGGACAAAAATGTCAATTTTAGTACATAAGCGACAAAAGAGTAATAACTTTACCCACAGCTGGGATGTTCAGCTGGATGCTGCAGACTGGCTATTATACTCTACTAGTTCCCTGTGGCACACAGCCAGCATAAACCCCATTGGCTGTTTTATATTACAAAATTGTTTTTCAAACTCCAAACCCATCAATGTAGAAGACCCTCCCGGAACTAAGTCTATAATCTGCATACTAAATGTTATTATATATGTTTATACAGTATATTTACAGCCATATTGATTACTACCCTAAAATAAAACTAAATGTCCAACTAAAAAACATGTTCAATGGTAACATTTGTATTTTTATAAAGTATCTTTTCAAAATATTTTCTTAAAACACCATTGGTCATTAGATAAACCAACCAACAAAATCCTTCTAACTTCTAAGCTCTTACTAACAAAACAAAACTATCTGCAACCCATATCATCCCCATGATTTGTAATGCTAAAATGCTAAAATATTATATTTTAACCAGATTTAATGAAGGATCTGGCATTATTTGCTGTTAATAAAATCACTTTAGAGTTATACAGTATATTTACAGCCATATTGATTACTACCCTAAAATAAAACTAAATGTCCAACTAAAAAACATGTTCAATGGTAACATTTGTATTTTTATAAAGTATCTTTTCAAAATATTTTCTTAAAACACCATTGGTCATTAGATAAACCAACCAACAAAATCCTTCTAACTTCTAAGCTCTTACTAACAAAACAAAACTATCTGCAACCCATATCATCCCCATGATTTGTAATGCTAAAATGCTAAAATATTATATTTTAACCAGATTTAATGAAGGATCTGGCATTATTTGCTGTTAATAAAATCACTTTAGAGTATATAAAATAGTATATTCTTATATAGGATATTTCATACCTTCCATACTTGGTAAGCATTGCAAACTAAAAATTAAAAAAAAACTATTATTTTTAAAATAAGGCAAAATATTTCTGTTTTTGAAGGCAGGGACAATTTTTAATTTGAGATCCCGAACTATAAATGGCACGATAGACTCTAGTGCAGTAAGCAGCACTGTGCTTATCAAAGCCAAACAATCCTATAAAAAGGCAACAGCAAGGCATTTATAAACAGAAAAACGTGCTAAGCAAATTAAGTCATCGCTTCATATTCTACTTGTCCGCTTCCAAATTTAAACACAATTTCCCAGGAATCCTGGTTATATCATGCCAAATGAGAGTTACGACTTATTATGCCAATGAAGGATGCGCTATGACCGAGTGATCTGGTAGCAACTGAGTAAGTGTAGAAAATCAACAATTAATAGTATCTTAACTTTCTGGAAACAGAATCAAATGAAAACCGTGAACCATTTAGAGAAAATCAAATAACAAAAAATTTTTGTTTAAAATTTGGCATTTTAGAGTTTTACATGTTCCAGCTCCAGTTCCTAAAATATTATTTTAAGATAAAAAAAAAATCAAATGAAATTCAGAAGGGAAAATCAAATGAAACTCATGATGATAAATATTTGATTCTTCCTCCAGATCTATTCACATGATCTATCTTTCTACATGATATGGATGCCGCCAGGTGATGATCAGCTATGAGATATGTACAGTCAACTGAGCCAAAACAATTCACCTCTTAAAAAAATCTATGTTTGTTCAGGGAATGGTATGCATTCTTCAATACTAAAGTGTAAAAACATATGTAAATTGCCTGTTGTATGTCCAAAAATGAAAAAAAAGTGTATGTTTAACTTTACACTGATATTACAGATGACTTACCAGACTGAGGTCATGTTCTAAGAGCACTTCATTAGTGTACATTGTTTGAATCTATGTGCTTTTCCCGGGTAACAGTTATTTCACTGACATTTGTGAAGTCACTTTTTAAATTTACTTAACCTAATATACCGCTCGTTGTGGTAACTAGGCCCTGTTTAAGGTATCTTTATATTATTCCATGCACAAAAGAACCTATACACGTATGCTGATTTGCGTACAAGATTAAAGCAAAACGGGTCTATAAATTTGGAAAAACTGAAGAGTTTGGTCAAGTGGTCCTCAACTTATCCTTACATCAAACATCAAACTAGCGCACTCTGGAAAAAAGAAATAAAGCTGGCTTCTATGGAAAGTAGCAGGCAACTATTCATTAAAGTAAAGTTCTTTTTGCCCCCTCTTAAATATTTAAATCTTACATGGTATCATAATACACAATTTTACGCCAAAGAGCTGCTATGTTGATTCAAGCCTAAAGAAACTTGGTGATGAGCAAATTTAGCCCCCAAACTGTTGAACAGTACCACTATTATTATTTGCATTAGACTTCTTCTATTGGGCATATGGGGATGCAGAGACCAGTTTTAACCCCTGCATGCCCGGTATCCATAAACGTAAGATCAAGATGGAATTCAAACCAAAATCAACCATTGAGATCAAGTGTTATTTCCTCCGTAAAGCTTGAATGTTAATCCAATAACATTTATTTTATATTACAGCACTAATATTTGTTTATAAATACACTACTGGACTAACATGGCTGTCCTAAACTACAAATACATACACACGCGTGTAATTATGAGTTTTCAAATTACACACACTTTGACTAACCCAACATTTCAGCATTTGCAGGTCTCATCAGAAAAATGCTGGGATGTTTGGGGTACCACAAGTGGTCTGTACATTCTCACAATAATGTTACATAACCAGGGCTGAGATAACCACTGTTTACAGGTGAACTATTCAATGGTCTGGACAGTGGCCGATGATCCAAACTCCACACAGTCATTATAAAATAGGTTATAAAATACGTTATAAACATTATAAAATACGTTATTAAAACTTAGTCCCAGAGCTTGAGTTAAAAGATGACAAAGCATTCATGAAGTTGGAGGTATCATCTCCTGAATAAAATCAAATTCATTGCAAAGCTAAAGAATAGAAAATAAGACACTTAAATCCATGTTGTATAAAGAAACACACAGCTAATACATTTGTATAACAAAAAATTAGGCTATACAATAACCACGTACATTTGTATTTAACCATAAACATGCTCTTATATGACATATTTACGTACAACAAACTGCAGGTATTTAACAAATCTAAAAACTGTCACATACCTTACGTATTGATCACACCTTATTAACATTACACACCTCATTATATAAATAATCACTCATTATAAAGGTAAAATGAGTTTCATAATCACAAAGGTAAAATAGACCATCTTCTCTAGATTTGTGACCTACATACATATATATATATATATATATACATATATATACATATATATATAGGTCACAGATCTAGAGAAGCCTATTTATATATATACCCGTATATATACATACATATATGATTTTTATTTGAGACATTGTATATATGTTTTTATTATTTTGTTGAGAAATAGTATATATATGTTGTATGTATTTTCATTGTATTGTTGTGCACTAGTCCTCGCCATCTGCAGAGGATCTTTGCTCCTTGACTTGCACGTTTTGTTTATAACAAAGTAGATTGCGTGTGGCCACAAGTATGAAATATTGTTTCCCTGATGACTGCATCACTTTGCGATCACCAGAACCCAGACGTAGCACTCAGGCTCCTATTCCTCTAAAGAGAAATGGACAATAACCTGTAGCTGCATTCTAAACCAGAATCTATTAGAATGTTCACCCCGATCACTTCACCTCTACAATCAATTTTGGCCATGCTGCCAACTCTTGCATCTGAAAACTGCAGCATGTTAGTCTCCTATTTACTAAAAACCACCAAATCTGTCTATGAAGCAGCCAAATCGCCATACCTTACAAGCAGATGAGGTCCCAAGTGTCCTCCAGCACCCCTTCTAAAGCCTTCAAGTCCTTCACGGTTTAATTTGGTCTTAAAAATCCACTCCCTGCGATTGTGTTAAACTTCTGACATATCCAGAAAATCAGACTTTCACCGATCTAATCTCCTGATGTGTTTTTTACCCCTTCACTTTCTGGGTTTTGAAGTTAAAATAAAAGTTTTCGCCAGAAGTTAGTGTCTGTTAGGTCCTCTGCTTGCAGATTTCATTCTTGCAGGAGGACCACCCTGAAGCAGGAGAGAACTGCTCTGAATTCACTGAAATCTGCCTCCTTTTTTTTCGGTGATGTTTTTCAAGAAGTAACTTTTCTTGTACTTTCTGTCCCAAGATGTTGTGTGTCCATGCGAGGTGGTTCAGTTTGTCCTGTTTTTTTCCTCTCTTTTGCTCAGTTTTGGGCAAATCCGTTCAAGAGCTGAGCAGTCAGAGCAGGCACTGTGTGTGGTTGGGATGGGGAGACCCAGAGGATTCTCAGTTCTCAGCATGCTGTCTGTGGTTACTTGGGGAGGGAGGAAGACATGGGGTGGATAACATTTGGGATATGGAGTGGAGGGTAGGAAAGTGAGGGGGAGGAGGGAGACAGACTGAATGAGCCACATTCCAGGGAGAAACTCACAGAGGACACAAAAAACGAAAACTGGGGATTCTTTCAAAGTTGATCCTTTGTTTTTGTTGTAATAAAATATTGCTATTGTTGCTTCGTAAAAGTTTATTGATAAATATTCTATAAAAGTTGATACGCTTACTGCTAGGACATTAAACTGTTAAATCTAGAATATATATATATATA
>VKOC01000002.1:39872152-39899988 GCA_009364415.1 Spea multiplicata | reverse complement strand
CATAATAGATATATCTGATTATTATTCGATTTTGTCACTCTTTAAATATGTCAGCCATAGTGAAGAGCTGCTGAATCAGTTACAACTGTAAAATTATTAACCCTTTTAGCTAAAGAAAGCTGGATAGTTTCTACATGAGGTGTTATAGTTAATGATGTTGTTCACCTTCTTTACTGAATTTAACAATTTGTAACTAAACGCAGAATTTTAAGCATCACTGCCAGCATTTTTCAAAAACTAAACCTTTTCCGGAAATAGCTCCTTAGTTTCACCGATGTACAGTACATAATACATAATACATATTTATGACCATTCTTAGATTTTGACCCTCTTTAAATATGTCAGCCAGAGTAAAGAGTGGCTGAATCTGTTACGATTGTATTATTATTATTATTATTATTATTGCACTGGAAGGCCTTTTGGTTATTAACAATGTTTCCAAAGGGTTTAAATGAGAATCTACCTAGGTCGTGTATTTTGGATAGCTGATAAATTTAGAATTTGATTAATCGGGGACTCTATTATGCTCCAATAGGCTTCGATGTATAGAACTTGAATAGGAACTAATAAATGTTGAAATGTTGGGAACCTTACAATAATTGTAATGTTTATTGTTTGGGGATCTAATGCCGTTTTTGAGAATATTCTATTTATGTATCTCTTTGAGATGTTTATCAGGGGTAGTGTATTTCTTATATTTTC
The DNA here is from genome assembly GCA_009364415.1 of Spea multiplicata. Classification (NCBI taxonomy): domain Eukaryota; kingdom Metazoa; phylum Chordata; class Amphibia; order Anura; family Pelobatidae; genus Spea; species Spea multiplicata. The sequence goes on along the minus strand of VKOC01000002.1, from coordinate 39,899,286 downwards.
TTATATTTGTATATCAGTTGAATACACCTGGAGGAGTGGACCTTCTGTGGTAGGGCATGACACGTGTATTATGATTAGTATTTATAGCTTGGTATGAGGTTTCTGAGTTAGACTGAAACACTGATAGATATTTATGTGAATTAGCAAAAATCCCATAAGTGCTTATTTCTTTTCTGTACTTTATATGTGACCTCACAGCGCTGGGGTAAGTAACTGAATTATAGTCTGATGAAGACAAAGCACTATATATTTATATATATGTGTATATATATATATATATATATTTATATATACATATATACATATATATATATACATATATATATAACTAAACCACCAATATATACATATTACACATCTGAATATCTGAATATTCTTAGATTTTGTTGCCCTTTAAATATGTCAGTCAGAGTAAAGAGTTGCTGACTCAGTTACAACTGTACATTTAATTTTATTCTTATTATTATAAGTAATAATAATAACAAGTATATTAATATTATTATCATATGTTCCCTTGTGTAAACTACTGCTGTCCCTCTGAAGTTTTGGTCTACGTAGACTGGAAGTATACAATATGCATATGTTGGTATGCAGTTTACGGGCCAAAGTTTAACAATATGGGGTTGTTAAAAGTGCGTTATAAGGCCAGTGACTGGACTTCTACTTGTGTTATAGATATCATTATGTATATACATATTTCCATTGCAGATGCTGTAATTTTTTTTGCTGGGTGTTGGCAACAAATATTTTGACTTTAGAACAACTTTTGATGAGGATGTTGCATTTTTTTTGAAGATTTTTGAACAAAAACTGCATATAGATTACAATTACAGGTTTGTAAGTTTTTTCCTATATGTTTGCAGGCCTAAGATCGCCTCTCTGCCCCCTCATATCTCTCTCTCTCTCAAGGAGTTGCAAAGAGGCAAGATGTGTTGGTATGGCTAGGTTAGATTATTTAGAGGGGCAAAAATAAAAACCACGGAGGAAACAGAGGGGTAACATATATCAGTGGGACGGGGGCAAAAAAAAACAATGGAATGGAAAATGTGTATGATATAGATATAAGTCAGAACTTATTTTGTTCTATGAAACGCATCATAAATTTACACATGCATTTTATATTTTACAGCAGATTTATTTTGGTCGACTCATAAAATGTATTTTACTTTATTTTTAATAAAGTAAAACAATCCTCAATCCCAATGCTAAAATAGGCTATGGACAGCAAATGTTTTATTCGCATTAAGAGGAATTTGTCCATGAATTTCAACAAATTAATATATTACATTATAAAACTTTTGGTGACAGCAAGTGTGTTGGACAAGCATAGTCAATGTTTTTTTTAATCATGTTGTTACTATATACTGTATTGGCTCTTATATAGGCCGCACCCGAATATATGCCGCACCCTTAAAGTTTGGTGCTATTTTAAAGAAACAAAATATACTTAAAGAAAAAATACACATTAGTGGAATGGTAAAACAGTATTTCGCATGAATGAACAGGAATACATGTATTTTAACATTTCTATCAGTTTGTCAGCATATGTTATATAGAGACAGAAAACCAATAGCCATTTTAAGGTCCCCCCTTAATCCATAATGCGCCTTACTTACAGATATGCCCCTCTGTCCCCCAGATATGGCACTCTGCCCACCAGATATGCCATTCTACCCCTGATATGCTTTATGCCCCCAGATATGCCACTCTGACACCTGAAATATGCTTTATGCCCTCTAGAAATGCCCACCTGCCCCCCAGATACGCTTTATGGCCACCTGCCCCATAGAAGTGCCACTCTGCCCCCACTGATATCCCACTCTGCTTCCTAGAAGTGCCAGCGCCCCCGACTTACCAATGCACCCCCAGACTTGTGATGCGCGCAAACAACCTCCGCTGCCGGCACTTCAGCATCAGAGACGCACTGGCTGAAGTGCTGGCAGCGGAGGTTGTCTACGCGCATCGCCGCAGCCGGTGAACGTCTGCGTGATACGCGTAGGCAACCTCCTTCTCTCCAGCAGCCGTGGACATCTGCACGATGACCTCCACTGCTGGAACTTCTGCCTATGGTGGAGCACCGGCGTCACATAACCTTCCGGTGCTCCATCATAGGTGGAAGTTCCGGCAACGGAGGTCATCGCACAGATGTCCACGGCTGCCGGAGAGCGCTGAGTGGTATCTGGATCCTAACCCTGCTGGTTACCCACAGCAGGGATAAATGAAAACAGAACAAAAACACCCGCCCGGTGCCCAGAACTGCATGTCCCAGGCGTCGGGCGACACTAACAGCGCATCCCTCTGCAAAACCGTGAATATAGGCCGCACCCGCACTTTTAAGACCTAAAGTGGAGGAAAAAGTACGGCCTATATTTGGGCCAATACGGTATATATATATATATATATATGTTCTTAGGCCTTAGTATTATATGATCAGTAAGCTGGTCCTACCCATAGGCAATACTCATTTGACAGCAGATAAAAACAATTTGTCCTGTCTAGTTTGCTCATTTTTCCTGTTGTAAATACTCAGACCTTGATGAGTCATTGGTCTTGTCTTAGATTAAGGATAGGTTTATTATTATTATTTATTGTTTTATATTTAGCGCCATCAAATCCCGTAGTGCTGTACAATGAGTAGACAGGAAGTAGTAAATAACATAACAATTTGACTTACAGAAACAACAAGGGAGGAGGGCCCTGTTCAAAAGAGCTTACAATCTATGCCAGGGGTGTCCAAGTTTTTTCTGCAGGGGGCCACTTCATCAGAAATGTATGTGTGCGTGGGCCTCACTTTTTCACTGAGAGAAAATATGGCCTGTAGCTTTATAATGGATATTAATACAGGGTTAATTTGGCGATAACAAAAAAAGCAGAGGAAATTTTTTTGATCAACTTTTATATGTAATTCTATCAATACTGAATTACCTAAACAGTAAAACAAAAACCATTTAAAAAGTTTAGCCAAATAAAACTGCACAAGGCTGGAGCAAACTGTGGGTACAAGCTGGATTTAAGCTATCTGACGCACACTGGAGGCAGGGCCGGATTAAGAGCATCATGGACCTGGTGCTGAGGATTTTGGTGGCCATTTTATGGAAATAAATACAGAATTCTAACTTCTCGGCATCCATGTGTACTGAATAAAGATGACATCAGTCGTCGGCAAGATAATACAAGATAGAATCTTATGTGATGGGATTGGGATTAATCAGATCACTAAAAAGGTAATCATACACGGATGCCTGAAGCCACCAATTTAGTGCCACTAATCCTTTTTAATAAAATATGCAGATTGAAACAGAGTAAATAACACAAAACCTTTACTTTTCCTCCCACTGATTTCCGGGCCTAGAAAGTTTTGTCATCTGAAGCGAAATTCAGGAGGGCGTTTTATCTCCCTGGATAAGTAAAATTAACCCCTTCAGTCCCTTATGGACGTACCGGTGCGTCCAAAAAACGCATCCCAAGAATCACCTATGGACGTACCGTATTCCCTTGTGTAATAATGCCCCAGTCATGCCCCCCTTTAGTATTGATTAATGTTTTCTGCCCCACAACCTTGTGTATTGTCCCCCTTTGTGCATTTATGCCACAGTATTGATTTATGTGTTGCCCCCGGCCAACCCTCCTCCCTTGGAGGTCCACTTTCCTTGAACCCCCAACGTTTTTTTTTTAAATACTTACATTTTTGCTTTTCTTTTTCTCCTGATCTCCTCTGATGTGACAATCCTCTCTCCGTCATTAGGAACTCTTCTGTGAGCCCCGCCCCCTTGAGCGTCACATCTTGAAAGGGGCGGGACGAAGAGCCTCACTGAGGCACTGCCGCTGAGCAGCACGGTGTGTGCATGCCGGCCGCCTTATAAAATTAAAGCCGCCGGCGTGCACACATGGCAGTCTTACCACCCCTGATCTATGCCTACCCCTTGTATGTTTAAATTCCCTTGCCTTATTAGTCTCTATAATTTCTAATGGGACGCCGTTGCTTTTATCTACCACCATCTTGGTAGAGTAAAATGTCTTTACATTACATCATAAAATCTGAATGTAGCACCCACACAATTTCTTAATGATAATTACTGTGTGGATCAGAGGCCTGGTAGCTGCACATGTTTGTTCTTCTACAATCTGCTTTTTTAAAACTGACCACATAATTTATGATATTAGTTCATTGGGTCCTTATTATTATTATTATTACATTTAAGAATAAACAAGAACTACAAGACTTGCAAGAAAGGCACAGTTCCAAATGGTAGGAAAACAGTTACAGCTGCTTTTCTAAATTGAGATGTGGGTGAATGATGTATGGGCTGTGGCGCTACAACTTTCCGAATGTCTTAGACAAGAGTTGGCAGATATTTCACTGTTGATGGTACTTTCTCTTCATAGGGATTCCCATATCAGAGGTTTTAGTTCAAAAAGAAAATTAAATTTCCTGTAAGGGGGTGCAAGATGACAACATTTGACTAATAAAGATCATTTTATTTGTTCCTTTCAGTTTTTGCGGTAATAACCAATAATCAGTGCCGATTTTACTGGAAACAATTTCTAAAATTCTGTCTTTAGTTACAAAATTGTTAAATTCAATAGAGTAGGTAGACAACACTTTCAACTATAACACACTGTCCAGCTTCCTCTAGCTGAAAAGAGTTAGAGACATAGATGCATTCCTAGGAGTTTCCCAGGTAGGGTTCCCTGAGCTCTCTTCCTTCTGAGATAGTGAAATTGTGAAGGAAAATGAGCTGGTTCCACATGGGAGCAGGACTAGCCCCAGGCAGTCTTTAGTGAGTGGGAGGCACAGGGCCTGTTGTAAAAAGCTTTGTAGGCCCTGAACAAAAAAAAAAACATGATGTTAAGCGAGATTTAATCAACAGAAACTTTTGAACATGATAACCCTTGAAAAAACATTTTGATGTAAAAATGAGAATTCATTGGTAAACCATGGAGTATGAATTAATACATTATTTATTATTAATCAAAAAATAATAAATAAATGTAACTCTTGTTAAAAAAATAGTGCTAAAAATGTGCAAAATGGTTTGCTAAACAGTGCAAATTATTCTTTAGAGGTAAGCATGTGCAAAACATTTCCTAAACAATAATTCGTTTTACAACAGTCCTAACCATTTAATGTACAAAATATTTTTCTAGGCTGTATTACCAAAAACATTACAGGTCAAAATGTGCAAATATCTTTGGCATGTCATAAAGTAGGAAAGCCTTAAAAACAAACAGCATAATCGTTTTGAGGGCCTGCATTGGCAGGGGAGGTGCTGCTCACCAAATGAGAACCACATGGGAATATAGAGATCAACTGAATAACACTTACAAACCCTGCATTGCAGGTATAGATCAAATTAGAGCTACATGGAAAAAGATATTAAATGAGTAACATGCAAACCCTGCATTGTGGGTATAGATCAAATTAGAACAACATGGAAACATAAAGATCAACTGAATATCACATGCAAACCTTGCATTGCAAGTTTAGATCAACTGAGAAACACGGATTAACAGAAATGCATTTAACATTTTTTAACTAATATACTTATATGATCTACAATTTTATTTTTCAAAAAAGGGTATGTTTCTGTAAGTGTATAGTGTTTAGAGGGTGTGTATGGTGTTGTTGTAGCTGTGTGTGTATGTATGTGTCAGCGTATGGTGTTAGAGTGGCTGTTTGTGTGTATGTATGTGTATATATATACCTATGTGTAAGTGTAAAGCTGCCGCTGACCATTATCACACCCACCCACATCCTAATTCATATACATACATGTATCGGTAAAATGCTGACAATGACCAACATATACAGTTACTTGACTGGTCTTATGGTATTGCTGGCCTTGACGTTTCAGTCAAGGTCAAAAACAGAGTTAAAGTTTATCAACAGGTCATGGCAAGCAAGACTACAAAGTGAAAATTAAATGTAAAATAAGTAAGGCCACCAGCAGACTAAATAGCACTCAGTAAATATTGGTTAGAAAATGTCTTTTAAGCAATAGACACGTACACTAAGTTATTTACTATACTGAAATTAGCAGAAGCTCTGTTTTCTATATGTTTAGATTTATAAAGCAGCAAGACAGCCATGAAGACACATGTATAAAATAGGATAAGCGACAGAGAAAGATTCTTTTTTGGCTTGACATTTAAAACAGGAATCAACAATGCTTACCAGTTAATGAAGCCTCCAACTTTATTTAACTAAAACCATAAATGGTGTTTCACATGATGATCTTGTGGGCTGGTTACATTGACATTTAGTAATCGTAATGAACACTGTATTTTAATTTCTGTATGTCTCTGATTAATATCCCCTTTGGATAAACTGGCTGAGTGAAATCTGATGCACATTTTTGAAGAATCCTTTTTTTTTAAACAAGGGCTCCTCTTTGAATCTATTACTATAATTGTGACATGTCAATGTAAACATTGTCTGACGGTTCTCCAGTAGAAAGTTTATGGATTGTTTTGCTTTCCTTATGTTTTTCAGATGCTTTCTCTTAGTTGACTGTCAGGGTTTAGTCTTCCGAGATGAACTTTACATTAACCAGATCACTGTGGGATAGTATGACAGGCTAAGGCTGCTAGTGGCCCACAGACAATGGCTAATTAACTGAGTAATGTTATAGTTCAGTATTATCCGCATCTATGTTGATAAAATAGACCCAGTCAGAAATGATTTCCCAATGGGCTGCATGCTCAGATAATTCTATACTTAAGACTTTCAGGACTGGAGGGAGCCATGGTAGCCAAAATGTTTGCAAAACCACCCCACTGTACATCCCTGGATTGGCCATCTAGCAAACCGGGCAAACGCCGGGAGTGCCAGTGGCAAAGGGGGGCGTTCACTTAGTTTTACTAGAACTTATGTAGCATATCTGGCCCCTTAGTATACAGGCACCAGCTGGATGCATTCGTCCGCACACTGCAAGCATAAAAGAACTGCGTGGCTAAACGCAGGTTGCACATACACGGCGTGTAGGTCATTGGTACATTTGTGTCCACCACAAAGTCTTCTAATGTCTATTCCTAGTGGTAGTCATCTGTCTTCAATGTTGCCTCAACATTTGTGCACTTATACATAGTTGTTAAATGTGAGAATACTCTGGTTTGAGACTATTGGATATTTTCATTCATTGTTTGAATTTTATTAACACATGACTAGTTATTGTTTTTATTTTTGTGGTTTAGTGTTTGTCCTTGTAGTGAATAAGGGTAGTATCTGTTTTAATCGGAGGCTCGATCAGTTCTCAAGCCCCAACAACCCTCTGCTTATGTGTTGGTGCTGCAGGAGTTAGCTGTGTTACTTAAACTACTAAGAACACAAATTACACACTGTCTGTAAAAAGTGTCACATCTATTTAATACCTCAACTGCAAAGCTGCTATATTCACAGACCAGCTGGCAAGAACATGCCATGCTGAGTTAGAATATTTAGTTTCACAGAAGGCCATTGTTACCTCTTAATTAATCTCTGTAAAAGAAGCACTGGCACAAGTACGACCAGCTCTTCGTTCTAATATATTCTGGACCATTCAATTTGATCCCCTTACGCTTACTCCCTCTAGATGTTGTTTGAGAAAACTGCAATTAAAGGGGAAATATCCTGGCATTTCAAAGCATTTTTTTTAATATATTATATATTATCTATTATCTATTATATTTTTTGGAAAGGCAGTATCGTTTTAAAACCAACAAATTAGCAACTCAAGCTTAACACTTAATACTCACCAAATATACCAACAACACTCTTTGGATACATAAACATTGTAAATAACTCGGTTCCACTGCTTTACATACAATATACAATAACATCAACAAAACAGGATATAATTCTTACAAACATTATTATTGTCATGTATAATAATATGGCACCATCATATTCCTTAGCGCTGTACAATGGGTATACATAGTAGTGCATAACATAACTCAAGCTTACCATCTAGAAGATGAAGGATAATGATTGTATCCATTATTGTTGATTGCCTTACCCCATGGTAGTAAAATGTGAAGACTTTCACTAACGTACAATCGCTAGCACACACACACTCACACTCACTCTAATATACACACCCACTAACCTATTCACAATCTTACACATACACACTCACACATACACTACATAACCCACCTATACATACTGTACACATTCATACTAGCATAGGTTTAGTTTGGGTCATATATTGCCCTTACCCCAAACAAACAGGACCCAATCATATTTTAGTGGAACAGAGCTATTTCAAGCCAACGTTTTGCAAACAGTTTATACAAAAAAAAGTAAAAGAAAGAGAACCATTAACGTACTGAGTCTTGAGTATATTTTTCACAAAATGTTTGTCTTTCCAAGAATCTTAAGTTTAGATCTCAACCTCCCAGTTGATGCTCTTGGCACATAATTGATATATCACCACTGTTCCACCAATGCCAGCTTTCCCTCTGATTTTGTTTAGTTTCCAGGAGGGTTAGTGTCACATACTGGCTTTTCCCAGAATCTTGTAATGCCATAGAAAATAGTAAAATATATAGAAATAGAACTTTAAAAATGTAAAGTATAATTAAAAAAAACATTTCTAAATCAGAGCTGCTTCTATTTTATTGTGTGGTACATCTCATGGAAATCTGTATGGCTTTTCAAACCATTTTACGCTTCTGCTGGTCTGCTAAATATAACCCTTAGCTAAATCTTAAAGGGGTCATGTAGTATTCAAACAGTTAGAATCAAGATGGAAGAGTCTGCTTTTCTAGGGTGACTAAATATTGCTAGTATCACACGATCTGTAACTTTTGTTGACCAAATACAAAGTGAAGATCAAACCATTTCAGTATGAACATAGGAGTTTCAAATCATTTCCATAACAGCACGTTAAGCTCTGATCACTGCTTACCATAAAACTAACATATTGTATGTATCTATCATGTGTATTAAGGCAAATTCTCTATTCTGAGAATGGTTAGATGACTATAACTGTTTCTTTAGTTAAAGTATGGTCGTCCTAAATCACAAATTATTTGGCATTTTACTAAATAAACACATCACAGTAATGCCACTAATAAGAACAAGAGGGTGGGATATCAAAATGGAAAGAATAGCGAAAGAGATGAAACAAATGGAAATTAGGACTCACTTAATCTTGCCACACCTTGTTCCTTGCCCAGGGCATCGTGTTATGTGCCAAATAGCATGCTTAAACCTTGTTATTTCAATTTTGTAAATGTTTACATTTTTTTTTCTAAATGCAATGCGGGTGGTCTGTACATTTTCCCTACATATATATATATATATATATATATATATATATATATATAACAAAAATGACAATAGTATTGGAATCTAAGTAATCAAATAAATAATAACATTAGATCAGGGATGCCCTTACAATGAGTTTAAAGAGCTCACTGCCTTTAAAACTATGTTCTTGAAAGCAGCCACTTGGAATCCACTTTGAAAAGGTTGGATTCATTTTAGATAATGTAATGTGTGCCAATAAGCTTGCAATGTGTATTCTTTACATAGATTGGTCTGCTCATATGTGACACCAAGATTTGGTTGAATATTCCCATCACTGGTACATGTTCTAGATCTGCTGATCAAAACTGTTGCCCTGATACCCTTGGATAATATCATAGTCCCTTAGTTAATATAGCGCCCTGGTTTATTATGTAGATATGAATAAAAAATATAACAATGTATAATCTTGAGGGAAAAAAACAAGGCTGGATCACAGATTGCAATAACTGAGGAAACCTTACTTATGTTTTACATGGTCATTATCAAAAGACCAAAAAGACCAGGTACCTTCCATTTAAAGATCAGTTATGGCAGTTATCCACAAAAACTGCCCAACAATCACTGCCAAATAACTTTCTTTAGGCAAAGACTGGTCAAATCTTATTTTTAATAAAAGTAAGATTGGTTTGGCCATTTTTTTTTTTAAAAAAAGTATCATCTCATTAAAAAGTCACTATGAAATAATACTGAATGGTTAAAATGTATTTCTCTGCCTGCAGTTTAAAGTTTGAATTGGGATTCATTAAAAATGTATTACTTTCTCTGTAGTGGAATAGTAGCATGTTACATAGAATGATTTAGCTTGAGGTGTTAAAGGAAACTTGGCTGAAGTCAGTTGATTTACTAAACTTGGGAGATCTGTTAGCTGAGGATAGAGGATTTAAATCATTGATGCAAAGGTCTGTCAAGAGGATCTTTGAAAAGTCTCTGTGAGGAATGTTGTTTTTCTTAGTTGCTATGATTTCATTAAGGCACTTTACATAAAGCTGCTTTTGAGTAAATGGAAAATAAGATATGCTCCAAAAGTTAATAAAAACATTGATTGCTTTTCCATTATTACATTTAATGGTAAATGGATTTAGCATGTCTAAGTCCTCCAAAAAATGGCAAATGTATTCTGTAAAACTAAGATTAGGGCTGACATGTAGTGGGGACAAGATTACCGTTAGTAGTAGTTAACGATTTATACATCATAGTCTGCAGCACTGTATAATGAGTAAACATTACATAACAGGTAGTGCCCCACATAACCATTTGGACTTGGACAGTAACATAAGATGAGAAGGGTCCTGCTCAGATGAGTTTACATTCTGGGGGGTGTATTACATAAGTGGTGATGTGCAAATGTTTGAGGGGGATTGCCCACACAACTGTCTCCCATTGTAAATGTTGTTTGAATAAATATTACATATACAAGTCTGGAAGAGTATGGCGGAAGACACCCAACAGCAGGAGGAAAACTGGGAAAGGTTAGGTAGTAGTAAGTGGAAGAGGGAATCCCTGAAGAAGTGGGTCTTTGGATTTGTTGAAAGACTGGAGACATGGAGAGACTCTGATTAGCAAGGATAGGAATAGCTCTTGGGAAGTCTAATTTACAAGCATGAAATGCAGAGATTACAGCAAAGGAAAGAAGATAATCATCAGATGGAAGAGGGGTCTGGCCCGATGTGTATTTAGCGACAATTGAAGAGATGTAGATAAGGGGTGCTGAAGTGGAAGTCAAGTTTTTAAACAAAACCTTTAAGGTGTACAGGCAGTACACGATGAGAACAGAATGTAAATAAGTACAAGCACAAGGATCATTAAAAATTAAAATCAATGATCTCCCTCTAACCGGCTTAAAAACAATCAAGGGAGCGGGTGGTCTGTTAATGCAGACCTCCGATCCTACTCCCTTGCGAAGCACGCGCCAACTGATGCGGTGCATCGGGATTTGCTGTCATATCCCGACACACAACACTGAAGCCGCACCCACCGCCTTCCGCGCCCACTGCACCGGAAGGACACAGAAGAAGAGCCAAGAGGAAGAGCGAAGAGGAGGCAGAAAAGTGACAGTGACAGAGGAAAGGTAGGAAAACATTCAGTGAGAGTAGATTAGTAAGTGTGTGAGAGTGATAGGTGTCATGCTGTAGTTTATGCTGAATGTTTGTAAACAAATGTTTGTGAATGAGTGTGTGATAGCATGGATGTGTAAGTGTGTGTGGGGGTAGCATGGTATAGAGAGGCCGTTATCACATTCCTATCATGCCCAAGTTCCAGCATGTACTGGCTGCCTAGGCATGATAGGAGCGTGATTGCTGTTAGCAATGATAAATATATATTTATAATATTGTTGTTCAATAACAATATTATATATATATATATATATACTCCTATCATGCTAAATCAGCCAGTACATGTTGGAATCTGGGTATGCCTGGGCATGATAGGATTGTGATTGTTATTTAATTTTTTTGTCTAATTGTGGTGTGTTTTTATTAAAAGTGTGTTTTTTTGTTTTTGTTTTTTAAGGTGGGGTGTCATTTTTGGTGTCGGCCAAGTGAATGCTGAATTTTTTGTTTCGGAATTTTCATTTCAATGCATCCCTGAATTGGTAGGCCTACACCACATGAATGTTTGGCTTAGTATATAGTGATAGGGGTTATGCAGCATTATTGTCAATGTCTGGCTCAATGTATAGTGATAGGTGTTATGCTGTACTCCTTTCAATGTTTGCCTCAGTATAAAGTGATAGGTGTTATGCTGTACCCCCGTCAATGTTTGCCTCAGTATATAGTGATAGGGGTTATGCAGCATTATTGTCTTTGTCTGGCTCAATTTATAGTTATAGGGGTTATGCTGTACCCCCGTCAATGATTGCCTCAGTAAATAGTGATAGGTGTTATGCTATAATGCCGTCAATGTTTGCCTTAGCATATGATAACAGTTATGCTGTACCACCATCAGTGTTTGACTCAGTATATAGTGTTAGGTGCTATGCTGTATCCCCATCAATGTAAGGATCATAGCATCCTGAAATTCATTCTACATTTTTACTCGTTGTTGCTTTTTTGGCTTTTCAGGCAGAGTTTGGGAGTTATGTAATTTAAAACAAAGAAGTGCATTTCACCTAATTTTTTCTTGGTAATTCAATCATATATGGCCACTGGCCTTCACTGTGTAAGAATTTCCTCTCCATTCCAAATACTCATTTTAATATACTACTTACTATGGGATATACATAATCCAGTGAGATGAAATGTTCCATCTTGCAAATAAATTCTTTACTGAACAAACCCAGCACTGTTGATACTTAAGTAAGTCCTAGGCCTTTTATTTTCTGTTTATTCATCTGTATAAAGATGTGTGTAGATTTGGCATAAATGTAGGCAAATATTGGTTGTTTCCGCAGAAACTGAAAATGTAAGTTTGTGTAACATTATGCAAAAACAACAATAACTACTTTATATGTAGTTTTGTAGTGGAATAGTGTATTGCTTTATTGTGTATTTTGTGTAGGAATGTTTTGCATTATAACATATGTATTTAATTCCTTGATGTAGGTGCATATCACACATTTGTTATTACTCCTTTACAATGAACCACAGTTTTGTACATGAGTATGTAATGACAAAAATAATTAAATATAAAACTTGAAACTTTGTACAGTGGTTTCACAAAATAATATAGTTCTCTGTTTATCCAATTATTTTGTCAGGTAGAACATTGGCCTTTAAGGAAGGTTATAATAATATGAATGAGTAAAACAGAGAATAATGAATAAATTGCTTAAATGGGTTTGTTAATTAGTCATACAACAATGCCACCGTGTGTCTGCAATTAGTATTGCATGTAAACGTTTCCTGACACTTTAATAAAAGGTGGGGCATTGCTTATGTATTAAAATGATCCCCACCATATTTTTTGAAATTCCAATATGAATAAATGTAATTGAAAGTAATATTATAAAAAATCTTACAAACCCCTAAGACAGGTGCATTTACAAATTAGAAGGATCTTATCTTTCACTCGTTCCCAGAGCACAAGTAATAACATAATAATAAAAAAATAAATTGCTTCATGAGTCTACCCCATATCTCCAGTTCTGGTGATAAAAGAAAACATGGAAGTAGGCAGCACCCCAAATTTGCAATCCATATAAAAATGAAATAAAAACATCTATAGAGATATATCGGCAGAAAACTAATAGCAGGGAACTGCACAATCATGTAGCAATATATTGCATATACATAGAAAACAAAGGAATAACCAAATAACCAGACTTACACTTCTGAAACAATTATTATGGACCCAGCTGGGAACACCATAGAACAATCAAATTGAGTAGCAGCTAAATGCCCTAGATGAAACGGATTTCAGTCCCACTTTTCCACTATATTTTTGCAATTTTTCTGGATTTTTTTAGGGTTAATTATTTTATTGGTATTACTGGGTCTATTGGTATTCAAGAGCATCTGTCATAACAGTGGATTTTTTTTTTATCAGATTATATTAGTCGTTCACCAGCACCATGAGTTTTAGAAAATATCTGAGCTGCTGGTAACACTATGGTATGTGAATATGAATTATGAGAATATGATATATATTATACAATGACACCCCCACACCAGCTAACACCAAATACTAACACTCACACATGTACTAATGCTGACACCATACACTATTAGATACACACATGCTAACATGATATGCTCACAAAAACTCCATACCTTACAGTAACACACACGCTGAGACCATACTTTATTGCACAGACATGCTAACACTATATACAGTACACACTCTAACACGACATGCTGATATACGCACTCATGTTAATCCTACTTGAGCATTCTCAGGTATTTATGGGCTCTTGACTGCCACAACAAACAACAGATGCGACAGGGGCGCCTTATGGCATATTGTTTGGTGTACTAACTATCTGATACAGGGTTGCTGGTTTAAACTTCCATGGCTCCTAATAATAGTGCACTGCTGCTAAATTTGATCTGGTTGTAGAATAGGCTGGAAGTGCGGTCTCCAAATCCACCACCACGACCAACAATAGCAAACTCATAATCAGCATGATAACACGGTCATATGGTATGCATAATAATCATGTGTATTGCTATTTGTAGTAAAAAGTATACATAAACCCCAAGTAAGTACAACTGATAAGAACCATTCGGCTTAACTGGTCTGCCCATTTTAACCAGTCCTTGGTCTTGTTTTAGATCCAGGATAGCTTTATGGCGATCCCATGCATGTTTAAATCCCCTCACTTTATTAACCTCTACCACTTATGGGAGGTTATTACATTTATCTACCGCCCTCTTGGTAAAGTAAAACTCAAGGCTGTTAGTGGTGCAATAACAACAGCAAAACACAAAGAAGAATACAGCAAATGCACAAGTTACTTTAAAAACTTTGGTTAATATTTGCACTTATCCAATTAAAACATTTATTAATAAATAAATGTATTTATTGTAATATGTTTGTTTACTTAATCACCTGCCCAACATAATTTGTTATACATTGCTGGCAAATGTATTTTCGTTAGACTTGGGCGCCGGTTAACTCTTTGTGTTCATCTCCCTGGGGAAAAAAATCTTCATATTCCACGAATATTAAAAAGACCAAGAATCCCAGTCTAGAGGGCACCATGAGCCACCCATGGAACACATCTCCCTGGCTTCTCTGCATTTTGTCTAAGATCAAGTGTAGAACCGTAAGGCTTTGGTTACCATAGAGCTGGGGGCGTTAGATCCACCAGGTTGCTTCACATGGGGATGGGTTATTGTGGGGTGTACTAAATATGTGCATGGTATGGCACAAATGTTTTTCCTTAACATGTTCATGGGTACGTTTTTTAGTTGTTTTTGCATAAGTGAATATAATATAATAATAATAATAATAATACCTGTTATATATTTTTTGCACTGGGCAAGACTCAGTTTTGATGGAGGGTGGGCTGTACCTTTTGGCTGCCCCTCTTCCTTGAAGATTGCAGTGGTCTTGCCACTTTGGATCATTGCCACAGTCTTCGTAGGATATAGATATCACGAGATAGCCCAGGCTACTAGAAGCAACAAAAAAGAGAAAGCACAAGGCAGGTGAAAACCTCTGTAGCTGTGACTACAAAGAGACATATAAGCAACACACAGAGAAATAACACCAAATGGCACAATATATATGAATGCATCAATAAACTTTGCAATAAACTTTCTCCTAGGGAGAACCAGGCTAGAAAGGGAGAGGTAGGTTCCCTCGCTCCAATATGAAATTATATTACCCTACCCTTGGCTCCTTCCACCTTAGCTGCTCTTGGCTTATGGTATGGAATTAAAACATGGCAGCCTACTCTTCTTCCTTTCAAAGTTTATCTTTTTTTCAACCCCACTTTTTGTATTTTTAGTGAGTCTTGACTTAAGACTTGGCACTGGCGTTTAGGTTGACAGCCTTTTTATTAATAAGGTTATATGACAGGTCCTTTAATTGATAAATGTAAAAGAATGTTAATATTTAAATTTTATTATTTTAGAGTGTGCATTTAGTGTAATAGCGAAGTAATGGATCAAATTGTAAGACTCATCATATTATTGACATAGGTTTAATTAAAAGGAAATGCTGAAAAGGACAATGTTTCCAGTCTAAGTGCCTTTCACCAGGCTTTGAATATGATCAAACCTGTCAATCCGGTCTGCTGTTTGTTTTCTTGTGCAAATACCAGTAGTTGAATAATTGAAAACCACAAAAGGATTGTTAGTATTTTATGTATTTAACATTCTAATGTATAGTACAAGAGCAAATTTCTTCACTTAAATAAAATAATTGTTGTTTTAATCAAACTTTTATAACACTTTTAAATAGAACCTGAAAACACGGGATACAAATGTGTTAATTTTACAGTGAAATCAGATATGATGTCATACATGAAATCATTTGAGTTATGTGGTCAGTGACCAAATGTGGTAATGCATTATATAGAACTAATATTAATATTACCTTTTATTACCTTTTATTTATTCAATGCCAAAAAACATCAGTAGCCCTGATATACAAGGACAAAGGATCCAGAACTCCCTCGGTCAATATTGACAATGAGTGAAACAAATGTTTCCTTCACTTCTGAAGTCATAGGTCTTGGCAAAGCCCTACTTCCTAGTGACGCCTCTACCCTGTACCTTTAATGAAAATGGGCCATTCTTTGTCTGTTTTGAGCTACCTTTCTGCTCAGTTTGATAACTTGAGGTGTATATCCTAACCAAAGGGCTTTCATCTAGACAATAATCAATATTTAAATAAAAAGTCTTAAATGCCTCTGAAATAACATGATGTAATAAAAAGTATAGGGCAGTGGGCCACAGGTTGGCTCTTGTACACTGTACACACAGAGTTACTGAGTCATGTAGTCTATACATGTCAAGATACTTATTCTTGTGTTTTTATACAAGCCATACATTTTACTTCACCTTAATGTAAACTCTAGCACTGGATGTACCTTTCGAAGTCCATGCTATCATCTCAATTTCTTAAATCATACAAGAACCAACAGCACGTGCTTGTAAAGTACAAACACTCAGATCCAGCTTTAGATTATGGAGCTATAAACAGCCTCACTTTAATCGTATTTGAAAAAGACTAAGATAAGCCACAAATATGCAATGAAATCTTGGATAAGTAGCTTCTGGGAGCATGAAGCGAAGAACAATCAAAAGTACTGATGTAGGTAGAACCGCTATATTCTATGATACATTTGTGTAATGGTCCTCAACTGCATTTGTTTCGAAATTCTATGTACTTCATATGTTTGTAGAATCTTAGAATCTGTAGTTTTGAGACTTTCCTTGTATTCACAGCAGGAGTCAATCTATACCTACTGCTGAATTCTATTGCCTTTTAATTCAGCAGTTCTCTTGGTCACTATACTAGTCTTCACATATGGTGCATCACTGAGCAGCATACAAAGTTTATTGTATGAAAATTATATATGGGTGTTGTATTAAGGGTCCCGCAAAAGCTATTCCTAGCCACCTCTGTGATCTGCGTGTATATGTGTAAGGAGGGACCTCAATTTGGTGTCCTACCTATAATATTGCATTAACAATTCTAGCATTTTCTGGTATATGACAAAGACAAATGTAAAAATCGGCGTTGTTCAACAAGAGTTTAGGTTAGAAAGGGAGTGCCTTGGAACTAATGATAATACAATATACCTTATATACATCATGGACTGGTAGAATGGGCACTCAAGAACCCTAACTTCAAACTTTAACAATTTTAGTGCAGGTGAAAAGAAAAACGTCTGTACCTTAATAGGGTTCTTCAGCTTATGCTTGGGGTAGGATAATAAGCCTCATAGTGGGTAAACGTATAGATAACCCGCCTAGTTTTCTTTATAAGCTAGACTGAGCACAGGGTAGGGGAAGAGGAGGGCATTAATCAATGGGGTTATCTTGTGAGTTTCAGATAAGGATATGTGAGCGCATTGAACATACGTGCCCTCGCCTGAAACAAACGTAGATTGTCTATGGCTGACTGACTAGAGGAGTTTGGAATAGGGACTAGTAGACAACAGGAATTTGGAACTGGATCAAAATCTTGATCAACTGACAGAGCACTGAGAAGGGTCTGGCAGCATAGTAAGGGTCTTAGACAGGTGCCTGGGAGCAGCAGGGGTAGAAACAGGGTGCGGTAGCACAGCAGGGGGACAATATGAAATCACAGTCAGGCTAGTTGATGTCATACAAGGATGGGACCAGAGTACATTATGGAAGGATAAGGCAAAGGAAGTCCAGGCCAAGTTTAAGTACCAGGTAAACAGGATATCAAAACAGGGTATCAATGAGCAAAGCAAGGCTAGATTCAAAGTCCAAGCCAGCTCAATAAACACAAACCGTAACAGGCTAATGTGAGGTACCAAGGGACACAATCAAAAAGTCAAACGCCAGAATCCAAGCAAAGAATCAGGAACCAAATAATCAAAAAACTGCAACCAAGCTCAGGAACACAGTGCCAGATCAATGCTCCAGCAAGTGACACAAGGAGCAAATCTGGTATAAAAAGGTCACTGATGACTAGATTTGCCCCAGGTGTGTGTGTGTGTGTGGGGGGGGGTGTGTGTGATAGAAGGCGGTGGGAAAGCAGAGTTTCCAGCATCCCCAGTACCCCCTGTCGGTGACATGGGAAGGTGTACAATTTTTTATGTTAAGGGTTGTTGGTTCAAATCCTGAGTTTCCTGACACATTAACCATTAAACTGCTGTGTTGGCAAAGGTACACATAATTAATGCCCTATTTGACATTCTAGAGGGCCGGAGATGTACAGCCCTTAAATAAATCCTAATACCGGTATACTGTTGCACCAACTCTATTTTGCGCAATGTTCTAGGTACATTTATTTGTGCATTTTGTACATGGTCAATCGAAAAAAGCATACTGAATAAAAGTACTTATCTGAGACTTTTCTTAGATGGTATGACAATAGACATAAATGTCTTCTAAATAAGATTATTAAAGTTTGTTAGACAAATCCAACAATATGTATTACCCTTCAATTATGTATAATTTGAATATAATAAAATGTTGTGAAAAAAGAAATATAGGAAGAATATAGCACGTAGCATATAATTTGTACCATGTAAAAAAGTCTTCTGTGACAAATCACTACTCAATACTAATTTTAGCATTTCCCCAAATTTGTAACTATTTTCCCATTTTTCCATGAACCTGCAATATTGACCAAAATTAATAAAATAATTCTAAAAGAAGGCAACATTGCAAGTCCATCTGGCACATTAAGTCATAAATACTAATTTAACTGATTCATATCATCTTCATCATTGACCCACATCTACCTGAAATGCCTGTTAAATGAGTCATAAAGCAGTGAATATTGGGGCTATTAAGGTATTTTTAATATTTTGTTCTGTGTTAGGCATATTGAGCACAGACCTTAACAGACACTGCACGGCTTTACCTTTGATCAAGACAGCAGAAGGAGTCACAGACTGTTCCATATGCCATTAGAGATCTGACAGATGTTTCTATCACAAGAAAGAACAGTCATATAACAGAGATTTTCTGTGCAGATGGTCTCATGCATATGCCATACCCTACCTATGGACTATAAATAACCCTCATCAGTATCCTAATAAATAGACTTCTGCACTCACACCTAGCCATATCCAGCTAGAATGGACAGCACACATTATTTGTTCTCCTGTATAGAGATAATGATAAATTACTGGACCCATCTTTAGATATGATCGACAGAAAGCCATAGTGAGTATGCATGGTCTTATTTGGTGCTTTAAAAGGAGATAGTAAATAAAGATAGGTTTACAATATTACAAGTATATTATTAAATCATATTACAAGTATAGGTAGCCACGTATGTAAGAACAGTATCAGAAAGAGACTGCGCTGATCCAAGTGGGAAGGTAAGACTAACCATGTGATTTTTTAAAGAAATATATTATCCAACTAGCAAATTTGTATTTATAAGTGCTATTAATTTACACATTTTTATGAAACTGATCTCAATATACAGTAAATGTGTGCTTTAACTATATATTGATGTACTAATCTATTCATGCAGATGGTGTCGTTGATACAAGGAACAACATTCCAGGTAGAACTCATAGGGAAAACAGGTTTAAGAATTTAGAAATGCTGTGCTTTTGAGTGGTTGGGAGGATTTGATGGGCCACCTCTTAAAATATTCTATTTCACTAAAGTTCTTTTTAAAGCTAAATAGAATTTAAATTTATAAATGGTAATTTTTTGTTTTTGTTTATGTTTGTAGTGAGGCATTAGCTGTGATCATGTGACAGTGGATGAGGATGATGATGTCAGACACCAGGGCAATGAGGAAATTTTTTTGGGATACAAGTTAAAACAGGATGTAATGTAAACACAAATATACATATACAATTATAACTTATCTAATCAAACCATATGCCGGTCGGGAAAACTGTATGTCTGTCCCATATTATGCCTTTACATGGGGATTGATCACCCAGTAAAAGTCCAAATGCTGGTGATCAGCATCTTATCACTACCAGGCTTGGGGTGAGTTTACAGGTTGGTCAGTTCTAGATAACAGTATTTTGAGTGTATATTAGACCGTGCATGGCAAGCAAAATCAAGCAGGCTACATTTTCATTTTTTTTTTAGAACACCAACATCTACAGGGTTCTCTTGCAAAAAAGATTTAGGTGGCCCTCTATAATTAAATGGTTGGAAGACTGAGAAAATCACAATAAAATTCACTATTGGACTGTGAAGTAGATGGCAGGGCTCCATCCACCGTTGTCAGTGCATGTACAGGAAATGAAATCCGGGGTACAATCATGAGACTCCTTGCCCTAGCCATAAGTGGCAGTAGAAAGTGGATATATTAACATTAGGTAAAAAAGGGGCATTCCACCTTGATGGGAAGAGGCCCACACCTGCTGCTTACTTGCTACTTTATTGTAATGTATTAACCAGCACTGCGCAAAAGCAATGCAGTACTTGTGCTGGATGATGTGAGAGGTCACCCACTTGGGTCCCTCTTGCAGCAGGGGTATGTACTCAAGAATGACTGTAATGCTTGCTATTTCCTGTCATGTGACAGGATCTGCCAGTAAGAAGCTGCTTTAATGGTCACATGTTATGAGTGGAAAATGAATGGCTTTCTGATTGACAGGAAACAAGTTACTGTGTAAGGATCGCCCAGCCATCAACCTTCAGCTACAAGAAGGTACTGGGATCTGTGTATATATTATAATCAGTGTTTATGCAGGCGTGTGTATGTGTATGAATCATAAGCATAGGTGTGTATGCATGTATGTGCATTATGCCTTTGAATGTCTATGTACATCAAAGCAACCGAACAAGGACAGAAGCAGCTTCCATGGCTAATGTAAAAATGTTTCCCTTCTTTGTCTGAGGGGTGATTCCCGTGTGGACACACTGTAGCTGTTATAATTTTTATGCCGTTTTGGGGGAACAAAATCTTGGTTTGCGTGTCCTCCTAGCTATGTCTCTGTTTTCCCTTCCAGTCCTCTTTAACATAGTATTTCACGGCAGATATGAACCATTCGGTCCATCTAGTCTTCCCATTTTCCTGATCTAAAGACTCAGACCTTAATCAGTCGCCATAGATTTCTCTACGGTGCACAGACACTTCATACACAGGAGTTTTACAAATCAAAGGTTTGGTTTGTTTTATTGGTTTCCATGATTTAATAATCAGCATTAAAATAAACAAAACAAAATCCTTGCTCTGCTGAGCGCTCACTAAACAGTTCTTTTCTCCTAGCTGTATTTGGGTGGCTTTTCCATTTGTCAAGTTACTAAGCCATATCATAACCAATGGACCAAAATATTTTTTGTCATTGTATCTTATGTTTGTTAAAGCATGATTCCCCTTTTCCATATTTGGTGAACCTGCACAAATTATACATCATTTTGTAAGGCCTTCATTTAAAATCATAGAAATACATAAAAATAATTAGTGACGATAGACACCAGTGAAAATAATAAAAATTATTAGTAATGATAAACACATTTTTGCAATCTTGCTTAAATTTTCTTCTATACTATATTCTATACACAGCTGAACAATGACCCAATTTATGTTCAACAACATCTCCTTATTACCTTATCATACTCCATACATATAATTTATGCTCCATATCCATGCTCTACATATTACCATATATCAAATATTGAGGGTAGTGATTTTTTTTTTCGTTTTTTATAGTGGAAAAGCTAAGCTATAGCTCGAGAGCTCTTTAGGCATTTTTTATGCCAGTTTTTTTTCTTTTTTCTTTTTTTTTTCTTTCATTTTTTAGAGGAGAAATGTATTTTTTTCTACCTCTTCTCCTCCTGATCTGCTCTATATGCGAGAACCCAGCAGGATCTATAAAGTCAGCATGGGTGGAGCCACTCAATGTTGCATGACACTATGAGGTTTAACTTCGGGCTCCTCTCTAGAGGTATCCCACAACTCCCATCATTATGTAGTAAGCCACAGACGGCGGTACAGCATGACTCGCTATCGTAGTATAGTTATCCAGGCACTGAGAGTGTATAACACCTATCATTATATAGTGATCCAGACAGTAATGGTGGTACAGCATGACTCCATTCATTATATAGTATTTATTTTGCACAGCTCCACTCTTGCCTCTTTTTCTTCTGTCTTCTTTCTTTAGGTTATCCATAACACCTATCTATTACACCTCAAGCCCATCATCTTTTCCCCTCTCATTCACTCTCTCTTCCTCTTTCTTCTGAATCTCTATCTCTTTTTTTCCTCACTCCTGTTTTTCTGTGTGCACATCATATATTCACTTTTTTCTTCTCTCTTTCATTCTTTCCCTTTCCTCCCTCTTTCACTGTTCCCTCTTTTTTCCTTTATTCCTCTTTTTTCCCTTTCTCTCCCTCTTAATTTTCGCTCATTTTCTTTTTTTCACCACCTCTTTCATCTCTTAACCTTCTTTCTTTTTTCTCCCTCCTTTTATTCTTTATTCTCCCCTTATCTCATCCTTCCTTATCCTTTTATTTTCTTTCTTTCTTTCCTCCTTTCTTTCCTTCCTTCCTTCCTTCATGAGTCTTTCAAATTTCATTAAAATTTCATTGCAGGGAACAAAATTCATTGTTTGAAAACAAATAGATCAAAAACTTAATGAAAAAGTAATCTTTGACCCATTTGCACAAGTCTACTAATTATGAAATTATATTATCTACAACCATGTTATCTTTACTCAAGACTGGAATGCCATGTACTGCATAGGTAAATGTTTTTTTCACCATAAATGTTTGATTCATTTTGTGCTTTAGTGTCTCCCTCTTTTGGTTATCATATGTACTGCAGTGCTGTACATGTTACCTGCTTATATTATTACTTATATGTTTTATTTCTATAGCTGCAAAAATTTATGTAGCACTTTTTACAATACATATATTCAAAGGGTATGACAGAACTGACAGAATAAGACATAGTGATACATTAGGGCTCTGCTCACAAGTTTACACTCTAGAGAGAATGGGGTAAAGATAAACTTAAGGTATGGAGAAAGATGAGAGCTAGTGTGGGAGTTGTGTTACTAGCAGATAAGTTCTAGCTGCAAACATGGTCTGCTTCTCTGAATAACTGGGTTTTGAGATTTTTTTTCTGGAATATTGAAAGGGAGGGTAAAACCTGGAGGTTAAATAGTAAGTTTCAGAGTTATGAACGGGGAGAATGTAAAAATAAAGTGGGGAAGTATTTTGTTGACAGCAGAAATGTATGGGATAGCTGTATTTTAGATAACTTTATATGAGAAAGTCAAGGAGAGTATTAGAGTAGAGGAAGTTAGTTGGAGGATTGTACACAATTTGCTCAACCAACTTACTGGCAAAATAAAGGAGAGAGAGATAGGAAGGTAGTTA
Source organism: Spea multiplicata (assembly GCA_009364415.1). NCBI lineage: Eukaryota > Metazoa > Chordata > Amphibia > Anura > Pelobatidae > Spea > Spea multiplicata. Next base: position 39,875,595 of record VKOC01000002.1, on the reverse strand, counting down.
GTCAGAGATGTGGGGTCTAAGAAATGATTTTTTTAGAATGAGCGTGTTTAGAGAATGATTAAAGGTTGTTGGTACAGTTCTAGAAGAGAGGGAAAGGTTAAATGAGTGGGTAAGTGATGGTCAAAGGGAGGGGGAGAGGAGACTTTGCAAGATGTGATGGGGTCAAGAGGACGGGTTGTTGGGTGAAAGGAAAAAAGAAGAGTGGGTAGTTTTCATTTGCAAAGGAAAAAGCAGTTAGTATGGGATAAGTGTGGGGGGGTAATGGTGGGTGGTGTAGGTGGGGGTTGCACTGATAAGAAGCCCCGTTTTAATCTTGTTTTTGAGGTTGGTGGCAAGACTTTAGGGAGTGAGAGAGAATAGTGGTGTGAGTGTGGTGGGACAGAGAAGGGAATTGAAGGTGGGAAAAATGTGATGTGGGTTGGAAGAAAGAGAGGATATGAGAGTGGAGAAGTAGAGTTGTAGGAGCATAGCATACATTTGTAGTAAATAAAGTATTTTTTGGATTTAGTGTTCAGCAGAGTGGCAGCACTTCTGAAGGAAGTGCATTTTTTATATGACAGGTTGGTGTCTAAATTGTATGGGGTAACAAGGGGTAACAGGAGCAATGCAGTCGAGAGATGAGAAAAGCATGTTGAACAAGAGTGTGAAAAAGAGGCTGCTGCATTTAATACTTTCATATGAAATAGATGTTATATTGTGTTCCTTGCTTTTGATGGAATCATCTGTATTAGATTAACTAGATTCTTGCTTACAAACAATTGCCTTAAACACGACTAATATGTGTTTATATACAACTATTTTATTTTCCATAAAAGCTTATCCCAATTCATTATAATTAAAAAGGCAGTATGTATATTAAATCATACCGTCTCCTATGTATGTATGTATACTATTTGTGTATATCTCTATAATAAGACCGACTTGGATAACTAACTGACTAACGTGAGTCTGAGTAAAGGAATGGGAGGGCCTAACATGAGGCGGAGTCATGGAAAGGTGGGGCTAACATTAGGCAGGGGCAAGGAAGGGGCGGGGACAGTATGTCATTGCATTGTTTTCAAACTGAAGAGCTTTTGTTAAAGCTAAATTAACTGTAAAATGTCCACTTATCTTCAAAGTAAAATGCACTGTTTAATGTATTGATAACAGTTTCATGCCCTAGAGGCAAGATTACTGGCATCTTGCCCTTACTTTTTGAACCAATTTTACTGGCATTTTATTGCTATTAGACCTTTAGGTTAAATAACCTATACATACCGTGCATTGTTGCAAATGTCAGGTAATCTAAATGATACAGAACCTGTGGCCGGTCCATCAGGTGTCTGTGCACCCCAAGAGAACACAGTCTCCACAGAAATACCTGCTAAAAGACATCCAATTGATGATACATTCGACATGCAAAGTAAAGATGCAATGAAAATTGATACAGCTGAAATCATTGACCATGTTTCAACAAAGAAGGCAAAAAACTGTTATAGGCTGAACAGCAGAGGAAATATAGACAAAAAAGTCTGTAATAAACAGTGCTATAAAAGCTAAGCAAAACACACGCAGCCGCAGAGACACTTGATTCTAAGTTTCAAGTCCAAGAACATTATTGTTGAACATAAAATGTGAATATTGCTCTTCCCTAAATTTTCTTGCTGAGTGCCCAGCTGTTAAACAAAAATTACAGTTTATTGTCAGAAGGGTGCAGTAAAACTGCAAGAAATACAAAAGCCACCTGAGCTTATCGAAAAACTGATAACTATTCATACAATAGTGCACTGGCATTTGTATTTATGGGTGCCCCAGCTGTCCCATTCAAAGGCAATGGTCTGTATGTGTATACAATCAAATATATCACAGCAAATCCCAGCTACACCCTTCAAATAGAACAGGCCCAAGTAGAACGCAATACCCAGAAAATGAGGGGTGCAATAAGTCTCATGGAAACAATTTTGCAGAGCCTATAGCTAGGATAAATATGTTTGCACAGTCATACAAAATGATGTATGAAATTGTGCCAAAAAATCAGGACCCTCCTATGAGGGAAAACAGACGTTGTGAATGTGTTACAAGAGTATAATGGAATTTTATGCGTACAGGTTTTCTGTTAGATTATAACCCCTATTTGATGGCCGGCAGACTCACTCAGTATATGGCTGTTGATACGTATGTAAAATCAGAGGCAAACAGATTGCAATGGATTAAGGGAAACCAAGCAATGGTTGGAGATGAGCAGTATAAAGGTGTACAAGCTTTTGTTAAATCTAAAGCTGCCAAACAAGGGTTTAAACATGATAAGGTACAAATGTATTGGGTCTCCATGAATAAATGCACAGTCTGTATCAAAATATAATGGTAATAGTAGGAAAACATGGAAAACATGATCTTTTTTTAACCATGATCTGCAATCCTAACTATCCAGAACTATTTGATATTGTCATGAACATGATACATAGACCATGCTGTCAGGCTGTGGAGCTACATATCTCTGTTTTTCCCTGCCTTGCCTCAGTTCCCATGTTTTGCTGTAATCCGTTCCTGCATTTACGTATGCTCTGTCCTGAATCTATGATTCCTGGATTCTAGTTCTGCTCTTTGCTTCAGCTCCTGTTTCCTTTATAAGGTGTGCCCACCCATGTGCAATGTTTGTCTCAGTCTGCAGTCTAAAGGTATGTCCTTCTCGGTTCTGTGTTTGGGTTCAATGTTTAGTTTATTAGTAATTCAGTAAGCGGGGTTTAGCGTTAGGACCCATCGAATATTGGAGTACTTTGGCGTAGTGGTGGGCTAAGCATACTATGGCCATATGATGTGACGGAATCTCCAATTGTTATCACATAGTCCTAGGCTAGTTCCTGTATTCATTTTTGTCTGTCTCATATGTACCTTTGCCCTACTACCCTGAATCATCTGAGGATTTTGGTTCCTCTCTCCTCTCCCCATGTCCCAGTTAGGATGTCCTATTCTTGCTTAAAGGAGCAGCGTCCAAGGATTCTGGCTCCTCACTCTATCTTTTGTGTTCCTTGCCTTGTTCCTTGTCCTTTGTTGTGCCCTGTATTATGTATGTCTTGTCTGGTTATGTTTCTTGCTCAGTCTCCCTGTTCCTTGCTCTGTCCTCCTTGCTTGCTATGTATCTGTTGATACTCTGCTTAGCTTCCGTACTCCCTGCCTGCAGTATCTTGCCCATTTCTATGTTCCATTATGTTTCATGCCTGCTCCAGGGTGTCTGCTGGACACCTCCAAGTTTTGTTTCCACATCCAGCCAAGTTTAGTTCTGCTTTGTTCTGGACTACATCAGCTGCTATGTCAGGGTGCTGGTATGTGGCTGCACAACCCTAGATGCCCACCTGGGATAGTGCAGTCGCCCTGCACCAGGCCCTGTCCCACTATGATCCTGCACAATAACTCCTAAACACAATCTTTGGGCGCTCTGGGTCATTACAGTCGTCTGTATGGAC
>VKOC01000002.1:39849565-39872052 GCA_009364415.1 Spea multiplicata | reverse complement strand
GGGTAGATAGTGAGAAGGGGGGGTATGGAGAGGGTAGATAGTGAGAAGGCGGTAGATGGGTTGGGGGGCCCTTAACAGATTCTCGCACCGGGGTCCTGAGGTTTCTAGTTACGCCCCTGGATGACAACCTTATTAAAATGTCAAAACTTTGAATATTTTGTTACACATGCTCATTTTACATAAAAGTGCACCATTATTAAGTTGAGCCTATTGTTGGAATTAAATATTTAAGTCATTGCTAAGGTCTTTTAAAAAGGCATCTACTATCTGTAAGACAGCTGTCTTCCTTACCTGCTCAGAGTTTGTGCTACAGTCTTTTATCAACAATTAGGTTGCATCCATCACTATTATAGTTTTTAGTTACTAGGCCAATAAGGTCATATAAGGTCAGTTAGATCCTGTCTGCTTTTACAAATTTCATTTTGAGATATGAGTTAAGTTTCTGTTACCACTTTAAGTGACATAGAAGAGAGCAAACCATTGCAAAAAGCTCTTAAACTGTAAATTACACCTTCTATAAACCATCAGACTGACAAAAGTCCACATTAATTTTTCAGACCCACAAATGTGTCTTGTCCCTATCTGTGTTCATAGTTCAAACTGTAAACACAAAGCTTAGCTAACTAGCTTTTCAGATGATGTAATGCTGTCCATAGTCTCCAGCACTTAACTCTCTCATCCTCTGCTGCTTATTTCTGACATAACATTTCCTATTCTATTGCTGATTACATGTATTGTAGAGATTCGCTATCAAATTTTAAGTGGACTGCTATGGTATAGAGCTATATTACAGCCATATTACAATATGTGTTGGAACTAGAAAACCCCTCTTTTAATGCACCAAATTACAAGCACTTGTCAGTTTAATCACAATACTCTGTAGTGCCTAGAAATGCACTAAATTCAATTTATCTAATGAATGTGTTACATTAAAAATCAAGCACACAATACGCATTTATAGACTTGACTTTACTCTCACCCCCTCTTCAGATGGCAATAGGGATCCAGGACTTCTTCGTGGAAGAGAGATAACCGGAACTGGATGGTCTGTGTTTATGGACTGCCTCCACTTCAAGGACCTATCTGCAAAAGCAAAATGTTGGGAATAGTCAGAATAGTAAATCTCCACACTACATACCATATAAGGCTGAGTGACCTAGTGCAGGCTCGATGTCGATCTAGGCAGGGCCGGCGCCACCTATAGGCAAAGTAGGCGGCACTTGCTGGGCAGAAATTAACTATGGAGGACTGTGTCGATGGTTTCGACAGCTTATATGACTATTTCTTTTCTACATTGGTCCAATAAGTTATTAGCATAGTTCTGAATGAGCCTTGGGCCTGAGGTTGCACAAAGTTATTTGTCAGGCACAGAGATAATTTGGGGGGGCTATGTGTTGTTATGGCTGTGTATAAAACATTGGTTAACATACATGCATCACTGCTAATAGCAAAAACGTCCAAGTTGTCTAACCCTCACTCCTATGTATATTATCCATAAGATCATTAAACACTGCAAAAAGGGCATAAATGCAATTAAAAAGTTGAACGAGAAAATGTTATAATGTACACTTGCAATAAATTGGAGAACTTGGAAATATCAAATTGTCTGAGTTTCTAATCTCAGCAGCTGGGTGATAGCAAACAAAATATACCTGCCATAAAGGCAGAAAAAAATACCAGACCTGTTGACCGAAAAAGGATGACAATGAGATTCAAAAGTGGAACTTTATGCCAGAATAACGAATTTGACTTAACATGTAAAACTGGAGTAAGGTGGCACAGAATTGTAGTCATGGTCACAAGCAAAGGTTATATCAGGTGGCATAAAATAACTGTCATGGTCAAAGACAGAGATCAAAGCAAGTGGCAGAATCCAGGTAACAATGCCAAGTGTCATAACAAGGACCTTGCTCAGTTAAAAAATGAAATAAAACATGAGCCATTTAAAGAGAAGTGACAAGTGCAGCCAATTTTCTGGGATGAAATGTCCCAGTCTTGGCTTTGCTTTGGCTTGCCCTTCTTTTTTTATTGTTTAATAATTGTGAAAGATAAAGTCCATATCTCATATACTATAGGCCTATGCAAAGGACACTGGTACCATGTGCTGGTATTATCTGTAATAATCAAAACATCAATGTAAAAGATTGCAATGGATCCTTATGGACATGACAAAAGGTGAGTTAATAATTTAAGATTAGTAAACTTGTATAAAAATCAAGTCCATATATAATATAATGTATCCATTTGCAAAGATTTAGGAGCTAGACACATATTACAGAATTAAATTAAAAAGTAAAAACTGGATACTTTTGTTCGTCTTAATAAAGTGATCCTTCAGACTTTTTGGACTTAAGGTCAGTACAGGCGATCTTTTCTCCAACATGGTTCAGTTTGCTTTAGTAGGTTTGTCATTACTTTGCACATACCAGGAAGAGTTTTGCAACTGCAGAATATGTGAAGCAGCACGGATATCAGCACGTAACGCTGTGATATGACCACTGATAAACAGAGTGAAATAGAAAAAAAGGAAACCTCTGCACATGACCTTTGCTCTCTTAAAGAAATTTCAAGTAATTTAAATCTTACGACATATCATTTAAAAAAAAAGACCTTTTTGGTAACTGAATAGTATAGATTAAAACACGCACACACTTATATTTTAAACAACAGTGAAGTTACACTGCTTGCATCTTTACATATATTAATCAATATAATAATCTTGATAATAAGATGCATTATTTTCAGTATAGAAAAGTACTTAAAGAAGTACCATAAAATAATAATAATACGTGAAAATCGAACTCATAAGAAGAAGAAACCCTAGTCCATTTATTGGTTTGAGAAAAAGGTGGTGGACATTGTCACTGCATCATTATTAGTTACTAGGACCATGTATTGAGCAGCACAAAAGCAGCCATGGTGGAAAATGTAAGCAATGGTCTATGGATGGTGCCTGGTGAGTCGTCAATGAATATATATATTTAATAATTATATAAATAAGCAATAGCTTTATAAGAATATATTTAACACATTTGAGATTAACCTCTTAATGAGAGATAGTTAAACTAAGAGCACTGAGTGTTTTCATCTTGGTAGATTCAGAGGTAGTTTATGCCCTGTGAGTGTGTGAGCGAGCATTTGAGCTCATGAACCTTATGCAGTGCCTCAAGTTCACACGGTTCACATCCAAGTTGGATTTAAAAAACGTGTAGCCTAATTAATATAGTCTTGAATATCTCCCTGCCTACGCTGTGTGGAAAGACCTTTCTCTGTAGCTGGAACACTGAGCTTGGTGAATGGAACCCCCAATATACCCGTACTAATGATGTTTTTGCATCTTTTTCCAAAGGTGTGTTTCCGAAGTTGTTTTTTATTAGCTCTATTCGGTTTTTCCAAGAATGTCTCATGTATACGGAGGCAGTGCCATGTCTAAATCATTTTTACTTGTATTAAGGTTTAGGTATTTATGTTTCCTATTATTTATACGTAATATTCTAAAGTGTGTGCTCATTAAATGACATGTTCATCTTTAGATGTGACTGTTGTGTTTGAAGATGTGACTTAATGATAGTCCAACACTGTTGAAATCCTATCACTTTTATTGCATCAACCCTTGATTCTGTATCTTGCATCTCTGCCCTAGAACAAGCACCTTGCTCTCCACGTGGCTATTGGTTTTCATAAGGGAGGAGGGTAAATAAGAGCAAAGCCATGAAGCAACCAATCCATGATAAGAGAAGGCTGTGCTCTCCAGGTGACAGTGCCAAAAGGGAAGGGCAAATAATGCCCATAGTGTACAGGAGCTTCATGAGAGACTTATGCTCTAAGGGGAGGGGGTGGGGAGTGCAGTACTGAGCTGCAGTATATAAGGCAGTGTAACAGGGATGAGAGGTTAATTGCAACTCAAAAAGGTTTTGCTGCTGCAGGTTATGCTCATCTACATTCTGCAAGACATAGGGTCCAATCACCTGCATCAGACTGTAAATGATCTTATCTTCTGCAACATCTCCTGTGAACAAGGTTTTCTATAAAGCATTTCTCAGTTGCATGAGAATAATTATTCTGACCTGAACCATCTTCAAGTTCTAACTACTTGGAAGACCTGCTTTTCCATAGGTGATTGCAGCTGCTGGCTGACCCACCTGAGACTTCACTACCTCTTCTTCTGAGTCTGTATCTTTGACCTGTGTCACCTGACAGGGGGGGAGTCCTGGAGCTAATCCCAATCTCAGTAGCCACATGACAGTTAATGCTGGACCAGATCTCTCTTAAAAGCAGGATGCTGGCATTGCAGGACCCACAGCTAGACAAGCCCTGAGAAAGTGAAGGTACACAGGAGACTGGACAAAGAATAGGGCACCGGCTTCCTATCAAGATAAACTTCCACTTTCTAAATCTGTCATTAATAGAACTTTACACTGATGGCCTCCAGTTCCCAGAAGGAGGGTGTCTGCTTCTACCTCCTTACCTTATTGGGTGCTTGGGCAGCATCTACCCAGGTAGGAGGCAGGAAAACCGAGTGCCCATCATGCGGAGTCCAAGACAAAGATGTGATGTTGGAGTTGGCCAAGCAACAGATCCTACAGAAATTACACCTAAAAGAAAGACCTAATATTACACATCCAATTCCTCGGGGAGCTGTGGTTAATGCCCTGCGCAGATTGCACTTGAGTAAACCAAGAATGGATGGGCTTTTTGGGTCCCCCAACTGGGACAGCAACTCAGACAATTCAGAGGTGGACCAGCAGAGCTATGAGATCATCAGTTTCGCAGAATCAGGTAAGAAAAACATTTTCTTTGGGGACAGTACATTACTAACTGAAGACACCAATAGAAAACACATGTGAGCAATTGTTTTACTTCTCTTTGAATATGCTCCTTTAGTAACACTATATACACCAAAACTCATTTAACGCTTTATTTTCTCCATACAACCCCCATGCCAGTGGAAGTAGACAGATTTAAAGCAAGTTGCACCAGTTGCATATCTATGAGTCAGCTTCATTGTCTGTTGTCCCCATTCACTTAATGTATATTTTAACAAGGCATTTTCTTAGAACCTCATTAAACCTCTGTTTTGGTGGGCTGGGCAATATGGTACCATATATATATGTATCCAATGGATACTATCCATTATAATGCATATATACCTGTTGCTCTGAAAGTACCCTGTCTAATACTGAACTGTGTTTAAAGTGTTAAACATACTTGCAATACTGTGTAAATAACATTATGTACATACTGTATATGTAAGTTTAAATTGGTCTGCTGAAGTGATGAAGGTGGTTTATTTAGGGTCAAGGCCTGTTACCCTCTCAAATCCCTTAACTTCTCCAAATTCATTGTTCACTCTGCTTAAATTCCCCTGTTATCCAGTTATTGTACTAAATTGAGAACCAGATACGTTTCTTAAAAAGAATAAAAAAATATACTGGTAAATCAACCAAAATATTATTTAGTGATTTATATGTCACCATCATTTAACCATAGAAATGTGTAAACAGAATATAGCAAGTAGTATATCACATTAAAATTAGGACATACATAAAGCAAAATAGGGAAAGGCCCTAATTATAGGGACACTGTAGTACATATCTTAGTCTTCATGTTCTGCTTTCCTTATCTACTAACAATGAAGCCATCAGCATAATTTAAGCATGTTTCCTGTACATGGTTGGCAATTTTTATCTGCCCAAGTAATATGGATGCCCAATACATATTTGAGACTGAACAGAAGGAGCACAAGAATGATTCTATCACAATGTATATGCTTCCTAGAGTCCTTAATACTTTGGACACCATGGTGGCTATATGCATAACTACAAGTAAAACACAAAAAATGCTTCTTTTCCTTCTAAACTCTTGCTAACCCTCCCTTAATATTATTTTGTAATTAAAATGCTAATTCCAGTGATGCCTGTGGTATATGCAACATATTTTAACAACTTCCTTTCTCTATGTGCAGAATCAAACAATGAATCTAGTACAATCCTGAATTTCCAGTTTGCAAGAGAGGAAGAACAAAATGTCCATGTTCTCCAAGCACATCTTTGGATTTTCCTTAAATCAAATAGGACTTATCATACAAACCAAACTTTAAAACTATATCTTGTCCAAGAAGAATTTTCTCAACGTATTATGATAAGTGAAAAAAACTTGGAACCTCGATGGAGTGGCTGGCAAACATTCTCATTGAAGCAAATGCTTCAAACATTCCTTGACGGAGGAGATAAAAGTCTAAAGCTGGAACTGGATTGTGAAGGCTGCAAGGACCTTCCAGTCTTAGTCAACCTCAACGACTCCCACCAGCCATTTCTAGTTGCCCAAGCTAAAGTAAGGGAAAGGAGTCACCATGCTGCAAAGAGAAGCCTAAAATGTGACCAGAACTCTAATCTGTGTTGCAGGAAAGACTATTATGTAGACTTTAAAGATATCGGGTGGAATGACTGGATTATAAAACCAGAGGGTTACCAGATAAATTACTGTATGGGTCTCTGCCCAGTGCACATTGCTGGTGCACCAGGCATGGCTGCTTCATTCCACACCACAGTCCTCAATCTCATTAAGGCCAACAATATTCAGACGGCTGTGAGCTCTTGCTGTGTTCCCACCAAAAGGCGTCCTTTATCCATGCTTTATTTTGACAGAAATAACAATATTGTAAAGACTGATATTCCAGACATGATTGTAGAAGCTTGTGGGTGCAGCTAAAAGCTTCCAAAGTTTTTTTTAATTGAAATTCAATCAGAGAGAAGCTGGCTTGTCTCTTAAAGATTTATATCTGTTAGTTCAAGGACAGATAAAAAGAAAATATGCTGAAAATAGATTGCACAAGCCATGCAAAGCATTGCAAGGCCTCACATCATTTAAATAATCGGCCATTTCTGATGACAGCATTTACGAAGGCTTCAAAGGCTAAAACAGCTACTTGCCATTTGAGTGTCACACACCCAGCTAAGCATAGGTACTAGTCATTCACTACCAAACAAATGACTAGCATGGTATTGTGTATTCAGAAAAAAAAAACCCTAATTTTCTGCACGTTAAGTTGAAGATAACCAAAGATTATGCACTTAAGGAGACACTCCAGCCATCATATGCCCTTTAATGCATATAAGAGCTGAGTCTCCCCACACCCACAAACTACTTGGCTTTCAGGAGATGTGTTTGGCCAACTGGTACAAGAGATCCAAGTGGGTCTAATGCGATTTAATTGTGATTAGGTGCTTCATGCAAAAATCAGACCACGGGGGATATTCTTTCTGGCAACGAATGTATTAACTCAATTTATATTGCTAAGAAAGACACACTTAGTGCTCATCCAAACGTACAATGTTACAGTTTCCAAGTGCCAAGTTGAAGAAGAGTCACAATGGACGTTTTAAGCAATATGTCTCTTCCATGGTGCATTTTCAAGAACGTTTTATCAATGACTTTATCAGTGGGTTTTTGAATGTTATTTTAATATATGTGTGACACAACCACTGTCTATTGTATATTTGTATATTATTATTTTATTATTTTCACAGTATTTTCACATTGTTAAATAAACAAATTAGGAAAAAAAAATAATGTGTGTGTGCGATTAAAATAATACATTAGGTTGCAGGGCTGACAATATATATTAGCTGGTTTTAATTTTCAGTTTAATAAAAATGGATTTATTGCTCTATTAGCCTAAGAAAAAAAACTATTTCTCATTCTATTACTATAAACTACTATTACACCTTTTATTGGATCAACATAGAAAAAGTTGTAAGGCTATATAACTTAGGTTATATTTCTTTTTGGGACCTCAGATGTTCTATGAAACAACTTAGAACATCAAGAATGGACCTGACAATGCACAATGTAATGCACTAATAATGAACAAATTTCACTAATTTACTGTGATATCTGTCTCATGACGTCTGAACCAAAATAATCCAGCTGCATCTCCAGGAGTCATATTTCGGGGAACATGCAAAATTAGGCATGGCCACATAAAACATTTGATGGAGGTTGGGGGGCCACTGGTTTCATTCAGAATATAGCCCTAAGTGTATAAAACACTGGGAGAGTATTAATGCAGAATATTCATGGTGCTCCTCTCAAATAAGTGGCCAAAAGCCATTCGCTACATAAACACTTACTCTCCCTCTCGTCTACTCACTACTCTTTTTTAACAGCCATCTGTTTGACATTCTCTTTTTAACCAGTCACTTTCTCTTCTTTTGACACATTAGAGGGGGACGGTCAGCATCACAATTGAAACTACCTCTTTATTATTATTATGATGATTATTATTATCTATATTATTTATATAGCGCCAACAGTTTACGCAGCACTTAATACAATACATATATTCAACGGTTATGACAAGACAAGAATTGAGAGACTAAGACAAATCGATACATTGGGTGGAGAGAGCCCTGCTCGCAAGTTTACAATCTTGTGATGTTTGTCGTGGAAGCTGTGGTTTGTCCCTTGGAGTGACAGGATTAAATTGATGGAAAAAAGTTTTGGGATTCCTGACTATTACACCAAATAAAAAGACATTATTGAATGCTATTACAGCTTCCACTCTTTTGGGAAGGCCTTCCACAATATTTTGGAGTGTTTCTTTGGGGATTTTTGCCCATTCATCCAGTAAAGCATTCGTGAGGTCAGGCACTGATGATGGACGAGAAGGCCTGGCTCGCAATCTCTGTTCCAGTTCATCCAAAAGGTGTTTGATGGGGTTGATCATGTAGTTGAGGTCTTTATATAATGAAAGGCGACATACCAAGAGATTTCAGTAAAAAGACCTTACGTTGCTCTGTCACTGCATTCTATGTAGAAGTAGCAGCAGTCTGATCCCTGTTTTAGCCCAAACACCCATGGTCCATCAGTTCAAACGCTATTGTTTGTGTTGTTAATTACTGCATCTTCATCTTCTGACGAAAGGTATTCCTTCAACAGAGACTATAGCTGCACAAACTTCCCTGCAAACCAGTGTGGGAGATCTGCCTTGTGGCATAGCAGGGTCCCACTTCTCCATGCAGGCTTTATTGCGGCCCAGACCCACACTCAGGGAGCAGGGAGGCATGGCAAAAGGGCAGTGATTGCGTCGATAGGAGGAGCCCTTCCTGGAAAGGGTTCATATGTTCCTCTACCTCTTCTGCTGGAACATTAATTTTCTTTGTCAGGAAAAAGGACTGTATTGTCACGATCAAGAACAGATACCCCTAACTGCAGGTTGTTGTTGGATCGTCTCGGTTCTGCATATCTATACTCCAAGATTGCGCTCCAAGGCGCCTACACTCTTGTGAGGGTCAAAAAGTGGAAAATGGCTTTTTTCTCTCAGTACAGGAATTTAAATATGAATATACAACATGACCGGAATTACGTTTTCAGGATTTCCTCGATGTCTCTGTGGTCATTTGTCTCAATGACATCCGTGTACCACCGTGTACATATGCGCAAAGTCCTTCTCTGCTTAGGGGAGAAAGGCCTGTATGCCAAACTCATAAAATCCAAGTTCATGCTGCCATACTGTCCCAAAAACAAGGTGACAAACAAGGTTACGCCCTGTGGCTTTGTATTCTGGAAGAGTTGACAGTTCCTCGCCATTAAAACAGGCCTTGCAACTGAACATTGTAGCCCGTTCACATCCCACATCTGATGTGCTTTTTTGCCAAGGTCTTTTCGTAGAGGTGAACATGTCCTCCTCCTTACAACCACAGACCAACAGGCAGACGGAGCTGGAACAGTACCTGCAATGCTTTATCACCTATTTGCAAAACAATTTGTTTTCTATGGCTGAATTCACACATAATAACCAGGTTCAGTGTTCCCTTGGTGTTTCTCCTTTCTTTGCCAACTACGGGTATTACTCTACCATATTACCTGATTCACCCAGCCAAGTACCCAATGCCATATCTCGGTTACAGACACTCATCCGTTCCTTTTGTCACCTCTGTTGCATTTTGACTACAGCCCAACACCAGTACAACATGGATGCAGACAGGCATTGTAAAGTGTGTCTCTCGTCGCTCCACCTAGCTTGTAGGAGCTGTCCATCCAAATAAATGAAGTCCCAGGTATACCATGTTTCAGCTGGTTGGCAACACTGCCTCGTGCCGCGCCCATCTAGTATTCCATGTTTCGCCTCTCCTTCCATGGTCTGCATCCAAGGTTCAATAAACTTCGCACCTTTAAGAAATAGGGCGTCTACGTATGACATCATATGCCAACACGTTGTGTCTTATTGAGGCATCGCTGAGCTGGTACAGCTACCATAGTGTAAATAGGACAGCCTCATTAAAAGTCTCTCTGTGTAGTATGGGCCAGAAAGAGGCAGCTGGTCGATTTGTTCAAGAAGGGAAATGCGGGAACTGTGTGGCATTACACTGTTGAGGGGGGCACAGGGGCACAGGTAAGGCAATTTATTACATGGGAGCCAGAAAAGACTCAGAAATCAATCACTTGATTGATTTTAAGATGTATTACTATTATTCATTTGGTTGGCATTTGATTGTGTCTTTTCATGTCTATTTTTACAGCTTAAATATACAAATGTCACTAGTTCATTTAGGTGCTTCAGTTTGGGCATGATGTAAGGTGCACCTTGTCCCTTTTATCTACGCTTATCACGAAAAGCCAGCGTGAACAAGAAATAACAAGAACATATTTCCAGTTGGTATAGTTAAACATGTACTAAACTGTAAAACGTGGACATGGTGCCTGGTTATCTGACCTTCTCTGTTGGTTTGTACACAAATGTCTGCTCCTCTGATAATAGCCATAATGAAACAAACCCAGTCAGTCTGATGGACATAGGACAATGTAACTTCCCAGTTACTATATTTTACAGTTCACTGAACTAAAAAAAACTTGGAATGAGGTTTACAGTTAAGAATACCATGAAAGCAGACATCTTTTTTCTTTGTTCTGGGTTGCAGCAGTAGTGACAAAAATTCTAAGAAGTGGTCACCACAGGAGTTATTCACCCTAAAACACCTAGCAAAGGTTTAAGCCCCAAGTTAGACAGACATGGACTTTGATGATCCCTGTAGTGAGAAGGCTCAGGTATAGGCAGATATAAATAGTCTCTGAGTGTAAGTAGCACAGCACTATAGGATTTTCCGGATACCTATATCGGTAATGCTGCAGGTAAATGCCAAGACAAATAACACAGGATGCCAGGTCAGGTGTGCACAGGAGATACATGGATCTGCACTAATAGCAGGTGCATGTGCATAAATCTGGTGTGTAGCCTGCCTCCTCTCCATGGTGTCCACATTGCCCACATAGAACCTGATCAGCAACCAGATTACACACATATTACAGCCCAGTGTAAGACATCTTTGTCAGCAAACAGCCCACCCTTCATGTTCCATCTTTGCATTTCCCCAAATCACGTAAACATCCATGATAGACACAAACGCTTACACAGGTACTCACTCATTCACACAAATCATGTACACATATTCATTAATGCAGTCTCACAAATCATGCAAGCAATTCATCCACACATCCATTCATTCTCGTACGCAATCACACAATTCATCCACACATTAATTCATTCATTCTTGTACGCATTCACACTACCCCCTCTCCCCATCTACCTCTCACCTTCTTATTATCTGCCTCTTCTCACTATGTACCCCCTTATCACTATGTACCCCCTCTCCCCCTTCTCACTGCCTTCCCCCTTTCTCACTATGTACCCACTCTCCCCCTTCTCACTATCTAACCCCTTTCTATCTACCCCCTCTCCCCGTTTCTCACTTCCTTCCCCCTCTGACCCTTCTCACTATCTACCACCTTTGCCCCTTCTCACTGCCTTTCCCCCTCTGCCCCTTCTCACTATCTACCACCTCTGCCCTTCTCACTGCCCCCTCTGCCCCTTCTCTCTGCCTTCCCCCTCTGCCCCTTCCCACTATCTACCACCTCTGCCCCTTCTCTCTGCCCCCCCACCTCTCATTATCCTTACTTACCTTGTTGATGCGGTGGGAGTGGGAGGCGTCCGTCTTCCGGCTCTGCCGTGGTGCGCGCTTCACAGCTGAGCACCGGAATATGACATCATATTCCTGCTCTCTTAAAAAAAAACCAAAAGCAAAAAACAATGTTTTAAGTCCCGGGCAGGCGCCCCGTGCAGCCACACAGGTCGCACACCCCTAAGACTGACCCTGAGTGCACACCACATAGAGACCATGCACCGGTTAGCAGCCTCCTACCTGCCGGTGGCGGGGCTCAGCAGCATGACAACTTGCATGATTTCTACTCTTTATTAAGTTACTCCTTCTCTTCTATTGATGTATTTCTCTTCTTGTGTGGAATAATTCATTTTTTTAATTTAAATGCACAGTAACCTTTATTAATGCATAAGTCAAAGTCTTGATTGTGATATAATTTTCTTTGAGATTTTGATAACCCACTCCCTATTCATCAGTGCCCCGGTTTTGCATGATAGTGAGCAGATGGTATAATTAATTGTGTCCTGACCTGCACTTTTCAAGTGTGGTACTGTGATAGGTTGCCACCTTTGCAATAAGTGATTTTGTGAAATTTCATACCTGCTAGATATTCCACGGTCAACTGTAAGTGATATTATTGGAATTTAGGAGCATATATTATGGTTATATATATATATATATATATATGCCAAAGGGTATAACAGAATTTGTCATGATGGTTGTGTACTCCAAATTTCACAAGAGGAAGGAACACATTATGTTCAATAATTTTATCCAAACTGTTTATTTTCTCACACACATCATTTTTGCTTTCCCTTCTCATTCCAACTCTATCTTCTGTTTGTGTATTTGTTTAATCTTTAAAAAAAGTTCCATGTGTATCATTTACCAGAAACACCATAACAGAGATTCAAGTTCTCCAGTGTAGGCTTGGTGCCTAGTAGGTAACATCTATTGAGAGGTCACAGTTATAATGAGATAAGTACCGCAGTTGATAAATATGATTTCATTCTTACTGCACATGGAACAAACTGGAATGGGATTCCTGTTCGCATGATTAGTGCATGATAGATGTGTCAATTCAAAGAACAAATAGTCAAAGTCTGGCTTACATCATGGTAATGTAAAATTGGTTTGGATGATGTTATGTGTGATACATTTATCCATTATCCCCAAATGTTCCTTAAACAACTAAGCTGCAAGCTGGAAAGGTTTATTTTTGCATTCAGTTAAGCTTGATGAGGATGTACTTGCCGACAAGAAATTGTAGGGTAGTTAGGAAAGTTAAGCCCCTTTTCATCCCTAGTTTCATTACTAAGGAGAGGCCAGAGATATATTCCCTTCTGCATCATTTATCATATCTGTCAGAGCATCAGTTAATGATGGGATAGATAAGGTGCTCAGATGGGTTCATTGGGTCCTAGAAGGACTAATTTTCTTAGTTTTGTTACAGTTTTATTTAGGTGACAATCTTATACACCCTCTACACTTTACCTAAAGAAACCTATATTTGTTCAAAATGAATTAATCTAGTAAATGTCTAGTTTACATGTCACATGACATCAAACGATACAATGTTACAACTCCCCTTAGTATTTTTTTCAAATGTAAAGGGTTCCACATACATGCAGGTTGCACACAGTGTACACATAAAATTTGGGTCACACGCCATAACTAGGCAAAGAAACACGGTCTTGCCATAAAATACACATATCCACAAATATAACACCCTTAATACCTAATGTGAAACTGCCTTTGTAGGCTAAAGGCCAGATGACATCATTGTTCTGATTGAGGGTCATATGAATTATCATTTGATTTGTATTAGAGATCTGCACCTACAGCTGCCATTTTATCACATCAATCACTACATACAGGGTATGTGTTTGTTTTGGGGCAGCAGTTGATTGGTCAACAACCTGATCAGTAACATTCTCCCATCTGCATATCTCATGCATACAATAGATATAGATATGCATAACAGAAAGCTTATTAAATGCTTACACAGTACCTAAAACACAGGCCCTTAAGACATATACCTATATTAGTGTCCAACCATGTGCCTGCAAGTGGACAGCTACAGACAACTGAATGTTGATGCCATATATGAATCAAGACAGGGTAGGACCTGTTCTGGTGGATAAATACATACATTTGATCATCTATTTCTTAATTTTCTCACAGCAACAATATATTGCCAAAAGCACTGGTTGGTTTTGTTGGACAGCACATTATGTACCAACTTAACTATAGTGGAAAATTCTGAGATTGGAGAAGATAAAAAAGTACATTTTGTTCTTTTGTCCAAGTCAGCACTAAAACTGTGTTTTGTTTAATGAATCTCACCACAAACAAAGTCTTTATTGAGTACTATAGAATATAATGCAATCACTCTATTCTCAGGTGGCTACATTACTGACACTTCCTGTCTTCCACGCAAATTGCACTTTCTGTGCCGGTTTATATGTCTCTGGGTTACGGGCAAGGTTTATGTTAACCTGTAACTTAGGGACAAGGATAACCTCTGTATATGTTGAAATGCACAATAGTGAGAGAGGGCAATGTACTAAATATTACAGGCTTACCCCTCTATAAGGACCTTCACTTAAAGGACACATGCGAATAATGATGTAGATGCAGCGCAACCATTTGCCTGTTTACATACACTTGCTTTGAAAGAACGGACACTCAGAGCTGGCGCCCTGCCCTGTGTGGACTACTCCTCCGGCGCCCCTTCTCACTACCCCCCACCCCTTCTCACTACCCCCCCTCTGCCCTTATCACTACCCGCCCTTGCCCCTTCTAACTACCCCCTCCCTCTGCCCCTTCTCACTATCTACTCCCTACTTCTCATTATCCTCACTTACCTTGTTGCTGGAGTCCTGCGGTGGGAGTGGGAGGCATCCGTCTACCCGCTCTGACGCGGTGCTGGCATTTCATGTTGAGCCCCAGAATATGATGTCATATTCCGGCGCTCAACATGAAATGCCGGCACCGCGCCGAGCGGTTGCTGAAAACTTCACGAGAGCGTCCACTCGGCGCCCCTGCCCGGGACTTAAATTAAAGCATCGGGTTTTTTTTTACTTTATTTAAAATAAAGTTTAAAAAAACAACCTAAAAAAACAATGTTTTAATTTAAGTCCCAGACAGGTGCCCCTGCTGCCATGGCGCCCTGTGCCATGTGTGCACAGGTCGCACACTCCTAAGGCCGGCCCTGCGGACACTTAACAGCATGACAACAGTTCATCAGTTCTTTTTTTGCACGCCTTTGAGCGTTTTGTGTTTTATGGTGTAAATGATGTGACAATTGTAGTCCTGTACATGCATTGATAAATGAAAATGTACTTAAATTGAAGCACTACCTTTTTCGCTTGACATACATGACCTGGACTCATTCTGTAAGTTAATGTTGGTATGCCTGTAATGTGTCTGATACATGTGAAAGAGAAAAACTTTTTTTTAATCTAGCGGAATTCACCGATACAAGCAATTGCACTTTACAATGCCGCACTTGCATCACCACTTAAAATACGCTTTGTTTTTGTCAGCACAGTCATGCATATTAAAAATAACCAACACATTGAATTTAATTCCCATGAGGCTCAGCCAGACATACTACTTCCATGATACATATACACATATACACTGCCCTTACAACACATAATATATCACATACACTGCCTTACACACACACACACACAAATACATGTACACTGCCCTTACCAACAACACACATAACATGTACACTGCCATTACACATACACATATACACGTACACTGCCCTTACATACACATACACTGCCCTTACACACACACACACACATACACTCCCTTACACACATATATATGTACACTGCCCTTACACACACACATATACAGGTACACTGCCCTTACACACCAGCTAACAAATACCTATACTGCTCTTACACACACTGGCCCATACACACACAAGTGTACAAACACAAACATACACATACACTCCCCTTACACCCCTTTCTCCCCATCTCTTACCTCTTCCACCATCCTCCTTCCTTCTGCCTCCATCCTGTATCCTCCATCCTGTATCCTCCATCCTGTATCCTCCAGCCTGCATCCTGTGTTGGGAGCCCGAGGCCTGTCACTTCGCTTTACTGCTCCCTCATCACTAAGCTGCAGCTGCTGATCAGACGGCTGTGCCCCCCCCCTGCAGCTGCTCCTGAGGTGAGTACAGATCTCGCCTCACCTTTCCTCTGCCCCTGCAAAGCGGGACAGAGGAAGGGATAGGCGGGACAGTGGGACAGAGACCCAAAATCAGGACTGCCCCACCTAAACTGGGACAGTTGGGGGGCATGCGTTAGCAGCAGATCCTTTAAGTCCTGTAAGTTGCGAGATGGATGCATCCTGGGGCCATGTGTTCACAAGGCACAGGCACCCAGCCACAGGGCCAGCCCTGCTATGGAGCGGAGTGGGGCAATTAGCCCAGGCGGCACTTCTGAAGAGGTGGCACTATGCTGCCCCAAGAAATGCTCTTATGTGGCAGCATGGGCATGAGTTTCCCGGAGAGTGTGGTGATGTCAGGCATCACGTCAGCACTCACTCAGAGTGAAGGGGGGGCAGCATTTCACACTTTGCCCCAGGCAGCACAATGTCTTAGGCCAGCCCTGCCCAGCCATCCACATGATGAAAACGTGATTCATCGGACTGCCTTCTTCCATTGCTCCGTGGTCCACTTTTTATGCTCATGTGCCCATTGTAGGCGCTTTCAGCATTAAACAAGGGTGTTAGTGTCGCTAACTGGTTGCTTGTAACAATGTGCCTGTTGCATGGGAGATCTCCCACACCAATAGGTAAAGGGGCTGTCTCCCCTCTAGATTGGTTGGATAGGCCAGAATATACTGCAACAAGTGTCTTTTTCTGTATTTTTTCACCAGTCTTCACCTAAAAGATTTATCCTATTTTCTTAATTGACTGTAAACTTAATTGACTGTAAGTGGCAATGATGAGACAACCCCCCCCCATTTACACTTTCAGTAAAATATTTAATTTTCCCTAAAACAATGCAAATTCCAGAAGCGTGCCAAGGCAGGGACCACATATGCATGTTACATGACATCACAGTACCAGGGTTGCAGCAGGGTGTCAGCTCACATGGAGGTGCGTGATTTGTAGTTAAGACAATGCTCCATACGACTTAAGAGAGGAAGAGCGGGAGAGCTCCAAGAACTACATGGATGATAGGAAAGATTGAGAAAGCATGTGTACGTATGTGTAAGTGTATGATGTTAGTGTGTGTTAGTTTATAGTATTGGATGTATATAAATGTTTGCTATTGGTGTGCGTTACTGTATGGTGGTAGAATGTACATATGTGAGTATATGTAGGGTGCCAAAGTACTGTACCTAGGACCAGTAACCCTATGTTCATTGTTGGCAAAATCAATGCTTTCTTTACATCATACATTCCAACCTTATGGTGAATCTTGCATGTTAAGAAACCCAGTGTTTTTGGCAAGTTATTTGTCCACGTGTCCCCTGCATATGTCAGGGTTCACCGAGTTCTTTTGAAACCAACATTAGTTATTCTTTGAACTTGAACCTACTTGGAAACAAATCAAAAAGTTTCCCCAAACCTTACACTGCCAGATGATTGTTGCTTAGATGTGCAAATATCTGCCTGTCAATTTAACATCACCAAATGTGTTTCACCATCATTTTTTAGTTAGTAATTATAATTGTTATGTTAGGGAGTTAAAAAGGTGCTTTCCATTGGATTCAATGTTCTTTTGTATTATTAGTACACATTAGTTAAAAAAATTAGTATCCAAAGCATGGATAATACTTCAGATTTACATGATACTTTGTAAGACCAGATAAATATGATCCACCATTTCCAGGAGTTACACACCATTACCATGGTTGGAAATGCCACAAGTAAACCTGCCCGAAGGCCCCCACTTTCCAAGTTCTTGTACTTAGTTGTAGCACAGTTCATTTATTTGGAAATATTGTGCACAGTGCTATAGATAATTTACAACAGTGTAATTACTCTGTAAAGCCATTACCACACATATGTAAAGTAAGAATGTGAGTGTGAGTGAGTGTGGGAGAGCGTGAGTGAGAGTGAGTAAGAGTGAGTGAGTATGAGATAGCATGAATAAGAGTTTAAGCATGATAAACTGAGCGAGCACATGAGGGTGAGTGAGAATGTGTATAAGAGTGAGAGCATGAATGAGCGAGAGTGCCAGTAAGTATATGAGAGAATGTGAGTGAGAGTGCGAGACAGCGTGAGTGAATGTGAGAGAACATGAGAGCATGAATAAGATTGAGTGAGAGTATGGGACAGTGTGAAAATGAGAGAGTCTGAGGGTGTGAAAGAGCTTGAGTGTAAGATGGCATGAGTGGGAGTGTGAGAGAACATGAGAGTGTGAGAGTGTAAGAGAAAATGAATAAGAGTGAGTGTAAAAGAACGTGAGAGAGCATTAATAAGAGTGAGTGAGAGTGTGAGAGATGTTGTTCCACTGTACCACCATCTGTGTTTGGATCACTATATAATGATAGGAGTCATTCTGTATCACTGTCTGTGTCTGGATCACTGTATAAAAAAGGAGTCATGCTGTATCACCCTCAGTGTCCGGATCACTATATAATGATAGGAGTCATGCTATATCACCTTCTGTATCTGGATATATAATGATAGGATTCATGCTGTGCCACCATCTGTGTCTGGATCACTATGTAATGATGAGAGTTGTGGTGTACCACTATAAGGCTCAGTATATATTGACAGGAGTTATACTGTACCACCTTCAGGCTCACCATACAGTGATAAGAGTTATGCTGTACCATTGTGAGTGTCTGGCTTTTGTTGGCAAAATCAGTGCTTTCTTTACATGATACATTCCAAAGATATAGTCAATCTTGCATGTTAAGAAACCCAGTGTTTTTTGGCAAGTTATTTGTCCACGTGTCCCCTGCATATGTCAGGGTTCACTGAGTTCTTTTGAAACCAACATTAGCTATTCTTTGAACTTGAACCTACTTGGAAACAAAAATTTTCCCCAAACCTTACACTGCCAGATAAAGCAGATTTCGCTTATGCAGATGTTGCTTAAATGTACAAATACCTGCCCTTCAATTTAACATCACCAAATGTGTTTCACCATAATTTTTTTAGTTAGTAATTATAACTGTAATGTTAAGGAGTTAAAAAGGTGCTTTCCATTGGATTCAATGTTCTTTTGTATTATTAGTACACATTAGTTAAAACACAGTATCCAAATCATGGATAATACTTCAGATTTACATGATATTTTGTAAGACCAGATAAATATGATCCACCATTTCCAGGAGTTACACACCATTATTATCATGGTTGGAAATGACGCAAGTACACCATTATTATCATGGTTGGAAATGACGCAAGTAAACCTGCCTGAAGGCCCCCCTTTCCAAGTTCATGTACATAGTTGTAGCACAGTGCATTTATTTGGAATTATTGTGCACAGAGCTATAGATATTTTACAACAGTGTAATTACTCTGTAAAGCCATTACCACACATATGTAGTGTAAGAATATGAGAGTGTGAGTGAGAGCATGGGAGACCATGAGAGAGTAAGAGTGTGAAATAATGGGAGAGAGAGTGTGAGAGAGCATGTATAAGAGTGAATGAGTATGTGAGAGCGTAAGTAAGAGAATGTGAGAGAGAGTGAGTAGGAGTGAGTATGAGATAGCATGAATTAGTGCAAAAGCATGATAAACTGAGCGAGCACAGGAGGGTGAGTGAGAATGTGGATAAGAGTGAGAGCATGAATGAGTGAGAGTGCCCGTAAGAATATGAGAGAATGTGAGTGCGAGACAGCGTGAATGAATGTGAGAGAACATAAGAGCGTGAATAAGAGTGAGTGATAGTATGGGACAGTGTGAAAATGAGAGAGTCTGAGAGTGTGAAAGAGCTTGAGTGTAAGATGGCATGAGTGAGAGTGTGAGAGAACATGAAAGAGTGTTAGAGTGTAAGAGAGCATGAATAAGAGTGAGTGTGAAAGAAGGTGAAAGAAGTTGTTCCACTGTACCACCATCTGTGTTTGGATCACTATATAATTACAGAGTCATTCTGTACCACTGTCTGTGTCTGGATCACTATATAATGATAGGAGTCATGCTCATGCTATATTACCATCTGTGTCTGGATATATAATGATAGGATTCATGCTGTACCACCATCTGTGTTTGGATCACTCTGTAATGATGGGAGTTGTGATGTACCACTATAAGGCTCAGTATATATTGACAGGAGTTATACTGTACCACCATCACCATACAGTGATGAGAGTTATGCTTACCATTGTGAGTGTCTGGCTTGCTATAAAACAATGAGAGTTATGCTGTACCACTGTCATTGTCTGTCTCAAAACACTTGCTCTGGCCCGACCACCACAAAATGTGAATAAATCACTAGGCTTGGGGAAATTTGTTTTATAATTTGTATTTTTAATTCTCTGCAGCTGTCATATTTCACCCTTTGCAGCCTGGAATACTCTAGCCTCTGTGCTGCTCATTTCCTTCAGCAACCACTAGTGGCCGCCCTGCTCACTCTGACCTATCATCATGTACAGCTGCACCTTGTTATCATCGTTTTACATTGCGGATTATATTTACTTCATCTGATTCTCCTGAGGAAGCCACAAAAGTGGCGAAACGCGTTGAGATACGGAAGAAATTTATCTGCATATCCTAGGATCAACTACACCGGACTTTTAAGTTTAAATATCTATTTGAACTCAACCATTCTGTAAGTGCATTTTTACTTGCGCATTTGAGAGATAAGAAGTTATTGCACCATATGGTTGTTTTCTTTGCTTTATATTTTTAGAACTTTTTGAGAATAAAAGAACAGTTTACTACAGACGAGCCTCCTGTACTTACGTTGTTTGTGAGTGCATTCCACACATTTATATTTATCTCACTTTTATCTACAATATTATACTATTATATTTTTTTCTCTTTCATATACACATGCGCCCCGATTTCTTTCTCAGCTGCACCTTGTTGCCTGATCAAGCCTGCCTATTTAAACCTGCCCAGCCCTTCAGTCAAGGCCTTTGCATTGAAGTTGGTGGACTGTTTTGCTCTGGCCTTGTGTACCTGATTCCTGACTTGCTATTTGGCTTCCTGAGTACCTGATCCTGACTTGTTCCTGCTTTGAGCCCTGACAAGTGGGCTTACCTGTTGTGTGCCCCACCCAGAAGGCTACCTGCCGGTCGTCCCACCCAGAGGGCTACCTGCCGTGCGCCCCACCCAGAGGGCTACCTGCGTGCGTCCCCCCAGAGGCTACCTTCGTGCGCCCCACCACACGCCTCACCTCGCGTGCGCGCCACCAGAGGGCTACCTGCCGTGCGCCCCACCCAGAGGGCTACCTGCCGTGCGCCCCACCCAGAGGGCTACCAGCCTAGAGACTTAAAACCTGTATTTGTTGTTTATATCATCATCTGCAATACAGATCATATCACCATATTCTGCCTGTGGTTTGTTTCTTGCGTCTGTAACAATCCCCAACTCATCATGCATCATGGGGTACAGACAGAACCCCTGGTATCCCCTACACCTGGGCTCCTACCAGATCCGTTTACCTGGTTCGTGACAGCAGCTCGACTATCATTAATGTCCTTGTTATTTATCTACTTTTATCAATATAAGCCCTGTAAAGGTGATAAAATTCCTCTGCCTGATTTAGATGCTGCACTGCAAATGTATCTACAGCATACCAAGGATGTATGGTAGTGTTGGTGGGAACCTGGTGTTACAATATGTGCCATAATATCTAGGTAGAGCTAAATTATACTAATTATGTGGGTTGGGCAGAGTGGGCAGGACTTTGGGGGGCGGTAAATTTTCAAGCTGTTCTGCAAAGTGTCCCTTGAAATGTTTTTAAATGTTGGCAACTATGCAACTTAATTTGACTTGTGCATTATCTCAGCGAAATATGACGTCCTAACTAGTCTTGAGTAATTTTTCTTAAAACAGTCCAGCCATCATATACATACCAGCCAAACACATCATCCTGCACGTGATATACCTCTGATATATCGCTGGCTTGGAGATTATTGCGGGTGGGAATTTAGCCCAGTAA
The DNA here is from genome assembly GCA_009364415.1 of Spea multiplicata. NCBI lineage: Eukaryota > Metazoa > Chordata > Amphibia > Anura > Pelobatidae > Spea > Spea multiplicata. The sequence goes on along the minus strand of VKOC01000002.1, from coordinate 39,850,008 downwards.
ACCCTGGTTGTGTGGAGTCTGAGTTATTATTATTTTAATACGCTTTCAATAAAAGTTTTCATGATATTGTCTTTCTCTGTATCTACTTAAACATGAACTAGATATTCATAAAAATCTTTATTTAACTACTCCCCATTTAAAACCAGGATCCTTAATTTCCTAATATAATGCTACAAAAGGAATTTGATTAGCTAAAATGGTCCTTTAATAGAATAACATTTATAGTTTGAATGAATGCTCATCTGCACTTTACCTGATGCAATACAGGCCAAGTATTACACAAAAAATGTTTTTTGCTGAATACAGGCATCGCTAGTTATCTAGTTCAATTTAAAAATGATATTAAATCATTTGCAATGTTCCGTTTATAAATTAAGTGAATATTTTTATTTAAAAAAATTGGCTTATCCCTAATTTTTGTATAGAGTACTCATTATATGAGT
>VKOC01000002.1:39815274-39849465 GCA_009364415.1 Spea multiplicata | reverse complement strand
GGGGTTCCACATACAGGGTCTGCCACAGGTGCCAAATACTCTAGGTACGTCCCTGCATCGTGCGGCAGTCAGACCCAACGGCCGTGCCTCAGTTCCTCTTCCCACGTCTTAAAAGGGGTGCGATGAAGAGCTGAGGCATGCGGTGCGTGCACGCCGGCCACTTTAATTTTATTAGGCGCTGGTGGTGTGACTGCCGCATGAGGACCGCTTTCAATGTCGCTCGCTTTGATGGTGCAATGGGCCAGTTGACTAGACTTGCCCCCCAGGCCTTAGGCTGCCAGCCCTCTCCTGCTGGTTAGTAATGTACTTAGACATGAGTGATGAGATGTAAGTAGAGGAAGCATTATGAAGGGCTTTGACAGTAAGAGCCTGAAGTTTGAAAATGAATCCTGAAGCGCACAGGCAACCAGTGAAAAGATTGACAGAAGGGGAGAGGTGTTAGTAAAGCGATGAGAGAGCAAGATAAGTCTGGCAGCATTGTTAACGGTGGATTGTATAGGGGCGAGACAGGCAAGAGAGAAACCAGCTAAGACAGGGTTACAATAGTCTAGACAATTGTGGGAGACAAGGAGGGGAAAGACAAGAGCCTTGGTGGCATCTTGTGTTATGAAGGGACAAAGAGGGGCAATGTTTTAAGATGGAGACTGCAGTTTCTTGAGACAGACTGAATGTAGGGAATCAAAGATCTCCCCCCAACCGGCTTAAAGTTAGACCACAGCAAGACAGGGAAAAAAGACATGCAGCTCCGCATCCTGGGTAGAGCGTGACAGGTATTACGCTGTACCACCGTCAATGTGTGCCTCAGTATATAGTGATAGGTGTTATGCCGTACCCCATCAATGTTTGCCTCAGTATATATATATTGATAGGCGTTATGCTGTACCATCGTCAGTGCGTGCCTCAGTATAAAGTGATAGGTGTTATGCTGTACTACTGTCAGTGTGTGCCTCAGTATATAGTAATAGGTTTATGCTGTAACCCCATCAATGTTTGCCACAGTATATAGTGATAGTTGTTATGCTGTACCACTGTCAATATCTGCCTCAGTATATAGTGATAGGTGTTATGCTGTACCCCCGTCAATGTCTGCGCCGGTATATAATGATAACAGTTATATGGTACCCCCGTCAATGTTTGCCTAATGATAGAAGCTATGCAGTTTTAAAGTGTGTGTGTGGTGGGTGCCACATATAGGATCCGCCCCAGGTGCCAAATACTCTAGGTATGCCTCTGCATACACCTAACTATATGCCTACAACTTTTGTGCAAGTCTACCTAGAAGAACTGATGCAGTTTTAGAAGGGGTTAATACAGGGTTAACGCGGTATGCACTACACAGCAGCTTTGGCGCCAGGATTTTAAATGTCCGTACAAGCAATTCTATTGGTCGCCTGCAGGGGCCTCCACTGCCATCAATCAATGAAGTACACCTGTACTTCATTGGTTGATGGCAGAAGAGCCCCCTGCTGGCCATCAATAGAGTTGATCGTACAGACTTTTAAAATCCTGGTGCCGCAACTTGGTCGGGAGAGACCACTGGTCTCCCTGCTCCAAGAGTTAAAGGTCCATGCGAACGACCAATATAGTAGCTTGTACGGACCTTTAACTCTTGGAACGGGTAGACCAGGCCAAATTGCGCCGTCAGGAGTTAAAGGGCCATGCGAGTGAGCCTATTGGTCGATGCCAGAGGAGGACCCTCCAGGCGACCAATAGACTTTTAAAATCCTGGTGCCGCAACTTGGCTTCAAGAGTTAAAGGTACAGTATGCGTATTGCCCACCCATTGGAGAGAAGACGTCAGAGAGGACACACCACGAGTACTCGCTAGACGCGGGTACTCTGAAGCACAGCCCTGGGAAGGACAGTGGCCAGGCAGTGGAAGAGGTAGATATCGAGCTAGCCGGGGGTACTCGGGTGGTAGGCTGCGTTGCGGTCCGGGATCCCGATGTCCTGGACCGTGACAAGTATGCAGTGGAAGCATCCATCATCTCCTGTAGCAATGAAATTCAAGACCCAGCCGTCGGCAGGAAAGTTGATGTTTATCGTCTTCTGGAAAAAAGTTGGTACGACGTTGGGAAAATTGCATCGCAAAGGAAGGTGATGTAACTTATTTTTATGTACTCTATTTTCTCGATTATACGAGGACCCCCCAAAATTTTAGTATTAATTTAGGAAAAAAGAAAAAGCCTGAATATAAGCCTACCTTAAGGTCTTAAATTTGGAGCGCCGACTCAAATATAAATGACTTAAAGTCTTAAGTTAAGATTAACCTCTTAATTATAGGCAATTACCGTATTTGCTTGATTATAAGATGACCCTGATTAAAAGACGACCCCCCAAAATTTAACTATTGATTTAGAAAAAAACGAAAAAGCCTAAATATAAGACTATCCTATAGGAAAAAGTTTTACTAGTAAATATTCACATGTAAACTATTTTTACATATTTCATAAAAACTATGAGAAAATGCATTTTTTTGTTTTTATTTCCTTTTATTTTCCAGCCTTTCCCCAGTTATGCACATCTGCCCCCAAGATATGCCTTATACCCCCTTATATGCCACTCTGCCCCCAGATATGCCTTATACACACCTATATACCACTCTGCCTCCCTGATATTGCTTTTAACCCCCTATATGCCACTCTGCCTCCAGAAAGCCCTTATACCCCCCCAATATGCCACTCTTACTCTCCCCCGACTTACCAATGCATCCCTAAACGTGTCCCCTGTGCTTCAGATTCCTTGGTGTCTAGTGGGGGAAGCCAGTGGAGGTCTGCACAATGCGCACAGACAACCTCAGCTGCCGGCACTTCTGCCTGTGCTTCTATGACTGAGCCCCGGAAGGTCATGTGATGCTCCGTCAGGAAGTATATAAATATATATATATATGACAAACAGGGCCCCAAAATGATATGGTCATAAAGCTTGATGATGTTGGTATATTCTGTGAACATTGAAATTTTATTAATGTTTTACAATTGTTAAAATTCAGCCACATGTCTTAGACCTTGTGGGCTTAAGCTCAAATAAAAATGCACTACTTGTTTTTAGGCAAGGAAACCCATAATTCGTGACCTATTTGTGGCCCTTGAGGTCTGGAGTTGTTGGTGTTATCTTATGGAGCATGACATGGCTGAATTTTAGATATGGCAAAATTTTATTTGAGACATTTAGTCAATTCCTTCTGTATGACTCCCTGGCTATTTCTTGTTGGTGTTTCAACTGACTAGTGAGTTAAAGTAAAAGTCAATTAACTATTGGAATAATATCATTGACATTTTCTTTTTTGTTAAATGTAAGTTTGACTTTCTGTAATGGACTCTATATCATGATTCCTCATTGCCCACCTGATGCTATGCTCTCCTGGCCAGCGTTGATTAGATAAGCTGTGGCTCATGATCAGTGTACTTGAACATGTACATTTTTTTTTTCTTAACAGAAATGTGTATAAACAGGTAAACATACTGAAGCAACATATTATACACATCTAAAAATAGGAAGTTCACATACTCAGTAGGATAAAACCCATAGCAACTTAAAGGCAGAAGTAGGCACTAGGTACAACCGCAACTTTCTACAATCATATCTGGAATATCTGTTTTCACAATTACATTATATTTATCAAAATAGAGCACTGACAAAGGCCTCCGCTTGGTGGGAACACAGCAGGAGCTAAGGCTGGCATACATGTTGTTGGCCTTAATGAGGCTGAATATAGCAGTATGACTAGATGCAGCAATCCCTGGTACTCTGGCTAGGTGAATAGGACATTTGCCTTCACAGAGGTTCATGTGGTACCCCTCTGGACTTATAATCCAGTCACTCCAGCCAATCTCTTTGAAATCAATATAAAAGTTCTTCCGACAGCACATATCCAAGTCACTGACACATTCGGTGATATGCCGACGAATGCGAGCGGAATTCCTCTTGTTCTGTGCTTTTACAACTAGGAATGGCCGATGTGCATCACTAATATTGTTCATTAGAGGTGGATGCTGGCATTCAAAGCACTCCAGTTCTAGGTATATGTTTTCTTCACTACTAAGAGCTGTTTTGGAAAGGGTTGGCAAAGTAACAGTATACCAGTTTTTCCTTACTACTTCAACTTGGACTGTGTCTTTCACTGTCTGCTTCGTGGATCGGAATGTTGTTACTGCCACAGATACCCTGCCTTCAGGAGGTGTCTGCAGATACAGCCATACATCTGCATTATTGATCTCCTGTTGTTTACCTTTTTCTGCATTGAGATGGAAATGAAGGATTGTTCTAGAGCCCTGGGAGCTGTCTGCACAATGAGAGATTATTAGTATTTTACAATACGAAACATGATTAATACAAATTAGTAAATATAAAAACCTTAGTATCTATGCCAGGACATTTAAAAACAATTTCCATGCTTTCTATTATCCCCATCAGCAATATGCATAGATCAGATGATCATGCCCTATATTTTGATCTGGACGCAACATTTGTAATGAAAGTTTTTGCCTCTAGGAGTAACATATCTTTAACTACTTGAGGGTGGAAAATAAACTATTGAGCTACATTCTTGCACCCCTTGTTCCCAGATCAATAGATACAATCTAAAAAAGAATATGGACTATAAAATGGCTTAAAACTAAAAGTGTTGGTCAACGTATAAACAGGGATGAGCCTACGGTTAGTGATGCCTTGAAGCAATATTTCTTAAGCACCCCCCTGTAGCTAAAACACATGCACATACTAACACGCAAAGTTACTTTAACACCCGCTCATGTTAACACCATACACTTACACATACATACACACATCTCCCTCCTCTTCGTTATACACACAAATCTTTTTTAGCTCTTATGAATTGACAGCAGCCACTCAAACATGTTCCGTTCTTGTTTTATATATCACGTGCAACATTATTAATAGTAAACTATAAATATTTTGGGTTTCATATGCGCGTCCAATATAAAAGAAAAATGACACGTACCTATGTCAGCAAAGCTGATAATTTCATAGTCCTGATCAGTGCCTAAATCATCATTCAGTTGAATATTTTCTTCTGGGAATTCTAATAATGAATCCTCATCCGACCTGATGTTCAGTCTCTGCAATGCCTGTGCCAGCGTCTCCCTGGACACAGTGTGTGAGATGTTTGGCCGCTGTCTCAAGTGAAGTTTGCTCAGGAGGTTCTGCTTGGCCACTTCCACCAGTATCTCTTTCTTAGTTTGTTCTCCCAGTGGCTGGCTAAAAGTGCTGCAGGCAGCGCAGGATGATTCTACCAAACAAGCCCTCAAAGTAACCAGCAGAATAGGCACCAAGAATTGAACTGTCATGATTTCCACTAAGAAAAAAAAAAATACAAAACTGATTTAACTAAAGGAAGAATAACAAGGTAAGTTGTTTTCTTATCGTTGACTAATTTTCCTTACAGAGTTCAGAAGATTTCATAATGAAGAGGTTATGATGCTGAATAATTCTTGAAGTTCTTAAACAAAATTCATAGTCAGAAGTGTTTTTTTGTTTGGAAAAAAATGCTAATCTATCTGATTCTTTCCACAACAGGAACTTTGATAAATGAAATATTTAAAAAATAATAAATTTCCAATAGACAAGGTGGGTATGCGTGCATTCACCAATTATTGTAGGGGATCTGGCAGTTGTGTTGGCTTCACCGGGCCCCTTGTGCTGCTGACTGGTGTAAAAATCTAAATCCAAAGTGCAAAGTTCTCTTTTCTTTTACTGATATTTTTCCCCAAATGAAACAAAAATAAATACAAGCCAGGTGATAGGGAAGAGCAAATGCAAATATAAAAGTGACCTCTGAAGGCTAATTGGAACAGGCAGGTTAACCCTTTCAACAAAGAATTGAAGTTGTTAATGAAAGGCATGACAATGGCTATATAGTACAGTCAATGCAGTACAGGTATATGTACAGTCAAATGTATGACATTTTTAAGGAAAGATTAATAGAATTTCCTTATGAGAAGAGTTATTATCTTTTTTATTTACGTAGCACCAGCAGTTTACTCTGCCCCTCAACATATAGTTACAGGGTATACATACTAAGACAAATCAATACATTAGGTAAAGAGGGTCCTGAGAAGGCTTGTTGGGGGGTTGGTAAAAGGTCTGAAGCCATAATCTGTTGAGGATATAGCCATATATCTATAGTCTAGAACTTTAACAATACAGATGGATAAACGTAGAGATAAAGTAGAGATAAACGGTTACAGTGTGACTTGTGAGTTGGGTTATATAGTGTTTGTTACTTATTTGTAAAGTCTGCTTGTTTACAGTAAGAATAGGCAAAATTCTGTTGAAGCTACTATTGGACAAGCCCCGCATCTGGTACGATCATTTTAATGACTCCATGTCATTTCTTCTAAGGCCATACTCTGGAAGATGGTTATCATCCTTACACTTTACGTAGGTCTTGCAATGTCAGCAAAAATTATTTGGTTGAAGGGCAAGGCATAAAGCTCAGTTAGGAAAATGACAAAGTAGACATTTTGCTTTCGATATATTTAGTGGGAACGTTGCAATATGTCTACATATCTGAAAGGAGCCATCATGAAATTCTGCCATTGACCTTATCTGGCCTATGACGAGGTCACAAAGGTAAAGTAAGCAAAAAATGTCTCCAGTCAAAAGGTACCAGTTATCAGGAATTATTTGGATAAACAGTTTTCCAAGGGCATAGATTCTAACCTAACACTGGCAGATGATAAGCACATACAGCCCTATGGAGCAGGACTGGGTTCCCTCGATACTATAGAAATTAAAAAAGGTTCCCCTAAGTAAGGACGGTTGAAAAGGAGCAGTAGTAGTAGTAGTATTAGTAGGGCACTGGGCCTGAGCTGGGTAGGCAGACACTGGCAGATGATGCACTGTGGAGCAGGACTTAATTCCCCCATTATATATTACCATATAATGACTGGTTTTGTCACTTATATGTATTTATTAATGAATAATAATATATGTCTACAAATAAGAGGTTTGGCTGGTAGCATAAATGGGCAACTTATTTAATAACAGGTTTTACATTTGAAACAACTGAAAGACAGTCACACTATGCACAATCCCAATGCCTAGTTTTGTCACCAATATTTATTAATGAAGATGATGAATAATATATGATAAGATAAAAAGATAATACAAAATATTTTGAATTGTCTGCAGATGAGAGGTTTGGCTGGTAGCATAAATTTACTAAGCTAGAAGTGTTGCTCTAAAATAAATTGGGGAAAAAAGGTCTGATGCAGTCCCTGTTAGTGGTATCTATAAAAATGACATACATACACTACAGTATTTCACTAAAGCTTTTCCAATATACCCACACCAGTAACTTCTCTACACTAAAATAAACTATTATCACTTTATTAATTAACTTTGCAGAATTGTATATGAGTGGACATCAGTCTCAGCCTCTGATAAAATATCAGCATGATCAAATACTTAAGCCAATGATTGCACTAATGAATAAAACTGCTCAAGGAGCAATGGAAGCAACGTACAAAAAGAGCATGTCCAGTGAGAGCAGTCCTTCCCATGCTTCAAACAACAACAGTAGCATACATGAAAAATGTGGTATAGCTCCAAAATGGCAAAGCCAATATCTTCCTATTCAAGCCAGCTACAGGTTAAGTCAGAGTACTTACACAGAGGAATGAGTCTATCCTCTTAAACAGCAGTTGCATGTTGTGATAGAATGTAGCCAGATTTAGCATAAATAAGACTCTATCTGTTTGCAGAGAGTGATAAATCTGCCCCCTTAGTGTAATATTAAGATAAGAGGGAAAATAATAGCAGTATTGCCTCATCAATGTAACATATTAAAAAGGTCATAAAAATAAAGTATTTTCTGGGCCAAATAAAAGTATTTGTAAATAGTTTGATAAATTAGGTAAAGGTATTCAGATACATTGTATTCCTAACAAATATCTGTGAAAAAGTAAAAAAGTGAAATAATATGATAAGGCTATAGAGCATGTAAAATAATGATCCTATATGTTTTCAGATACTGGTGTAATATTGGAGTTCTACAGGTCTAAATCTATAGGTAATGTGATGTCTTTATTTTCCCATTAACCTTCAAACTAAAAGCTTTTGGGTAATATGTAAATACTAAATCTAGCACAGCGCCCTTCCTTGTTAGCTATTCTACCAATTGCCAAAGACACAACCTCTGTAAAGAATTTAAGATGTCCCCAATCCTGGCTGATTGGTTTCTCTATGCTACACCAGGGAAAGCAAAGTCCCCCATAAAAATAACTTTCCATTCCATTGGCATCTTAGCTTTTTCCTCAACTAGCAGAGTGCCAGTATATGATGTCATGTTTCAGCTCTCCCCAATGAGGACAGCAGTTGTGGAAGAGGCAGCTAAGGTTCTGTCCTTGATCAGGCCAAGTCCAACACTCAAGGTCAATAAGCCTATGTGTAGGTCTGGATTCCCCCCAAGACCAATTCATGCCGCAGGTCCTATGTTCTGAGACCAGGAAGAGTGCTATAGAGACAGTGTTGGCTAGGCACAAAGCAAAATATGCACAAGGATTACTGACTAGTAATTTTCATGTTGGTGTCTAGATTACAAAGGGACTATTATGTAGAAATTATTATTATTTCTTTTAGATGCCAATATGCCATTGGGCATATATAAAATGAGACTTCTAACCTGGAAGTCTCTATTGTATGAATCTTGTCATATTGACCCAATAGAGAGACTGATGGCATGCTCAGACTATATTTTCTATAATTTTAATTTGTTTCCTTTTTTATATTTGCTTATTAAGCACAGTAAATGAACATGATGGATTGCATTTTTATATGCTGAACAAGTCAAAAGTGTTTTGGAAGCCCTTGAATAAACAGAATAAAATAAAACATGCAAACCCTGTTTCCAGGTTACAAAGAACTTGAAATGTCCATATTCATGGGTACACTGATGCACTTATGTACAAAATACCATGATTACAGGCCAAAAGAACATTAACTGGGTCACAAAGTGCTAATAAAGTTAGTGTTTTAGACAGGAGCATTATAGTCAAAAGTGATTTGAGGTTGTTAGTTTGACATGACCTTTGTAAAGGAAATATTGGTAGTTATAAATCTGAAAAATATTTGCTAATTGCAAAGTCCTTTTTAAAAGCACAACAGTCGTGAATGCAAATATTGAAGGTACATGGGACATGAATGGTGAATCCACTTTAAGCTGCTCTCTAACTTGGTCGGTTTAAAGCTAATCCTGATTAAATATTAGGTAACATTAGTGATAATCCCAAAATAATTCAATATCTTTTATATTATATCTATAATTCTATATATTCTTATATATATATTTATATATATATATATATATATATATATTGGTTTTATTGTTTTTTTTTTTTATGAAGAACCAAACTTTAAATCAAAGAAGTACATAGCACAAATGTACATCCAAACACTGACCCAGCAGAAGATCAGAACATGTAACACTTGAGAAAGAAAAAAAGCCATGTCAATTAGGGAATCACATATATGAGGTCACCAAGTGAATTATGGTTAAATCCCTGACACACATGGATGTCAAACAATAATGTGAGAGAGCAAATTTGGTAAAAATTATACCTTTATTGACTAACTGGGGCATAATGGATTGCAAGCTTTCAAAACTATCTAGGTTTCTTCAGGAATATTATGTGAAAATAGAAAACAGTCCCCCTCTATGTAGACCGTGACCCCAGGGTGAATCACCCGCATTAAGCTTAAATATTTATGTTTGTGCACTGCACAAGTATGGATTTAAAGGTATCTGTTAATGTAAAGGCCATCAAAGGCTATGAATTGTTGAGATCTGTCTCTATGCATTAGTATTTGCTTCTCAACATTACAAAGGTCGTCCACTGCCCACAGCCAATGCGTAAGTGGCGGCACTACAGATTTCTTCTAGAAGTATGAGTTGCTTTTCCCATCATCAGAAGGTGAAAAGCCAGTGCCTTCCTATATTTTCTAAGGAAAACAGTTGTGTGGTTTATCCATATTTAAGCAGGAGAAGGGGAAAACTCTCTGCATAAAATAAGACAGCATATGTCTAATACTGCTGTACCAACAGGCAGTCCCAAATAATATATTCCAGTATTTTAATGGCAATATTTGAGGACAGATGTGGTGTATAGTGGGGACCTTTGCTGGCCTTATGTTTGGGCTTATTGATGATGGACTCCCCAAATTAATCTGCCTTTTCCTGATCCATAGTTTCTCTCGCTGTCTGTACTTGCCCTTGCCCTACTTCATATGGTATCATAGTTCGGATGGATCATTGCAAACAATCTCTCAAACCTGGGGGTTCAACACCTTCATATATTTCGATGTGCAGTGAAGACCTCAATTAAGTGTTAAGTACTTTTGATGAAGAGGAATGTGGTTCTGCTTTTTACATACGTCACCTAGAGTATTGTGCGGAGTTTTGGAGACCCCATCTCCAGAAGGATATTGACACATTGGAGCGAGTTTAGAGGAGGACTACAAAAATGGAAAGTGGTTTAGAGCATAAAAATTTCCAGGAAAGACTAAGCGGAAAGGGGAGAGAGGGGAACAGATAGTAATCAGTAATTTAGTAAAAAAACATTTTATTAATAGTGTTTTTACTGTACGACTAGGATGACCCCTATCTCTGCCTGACAGCTGATCGGTAGGGTCATCTAATGGCAGTCATAATGGTCAGACCACTCCTATTGGTCATCTGATCATCCATAGCTCACTCCTGATTGGCTCTGTGGCAGTTTGCACTAATGGGAGCAATTGCACAGCTTTGTTGAAGAAAATGACTGCCCTGTTGTCTTCCCCCAGGCAGGGCTGCATTGTCTGTGTCTCAAAGCCACTGATCTGGCTGGGGAAAGGCAAAAAGTAAAGGCCCACTTTGTCAGCTACGTACAATACGCTTAGAGTTAATGGATATTCTGTATGTGTTTCTATAACATTTCCGAATAAAAGCGTGCTTTAATTGAGTAATCTATCTGGTTTATCATTTTTGAGTAGTTTGTGTAGTTGAGATTCTAATAAATTGAAATTTATTTGGTTAACCTGATTTTCACCAAATTTAGTAAGTATTACAGAGGTTTTTTTTTTTACATTTGTTTGTTGTTGTTTGTAGTGCCCAGAAGAGCATTGTGATGTGAAATGATTAATAGTGTAATGAAGGCACGTTGGTGTAAGGGCTAGTTTTGAGGAAAAGGGTTTTATGTATAAAAGTATGACAGGAACTTTAAATAAAAAATGATGTCATGTAGAATGTTCTAGAGTGGCTGGACACATTTTACTCCCAGTACAGATGTGAGAATTATGTGTTTCATTCTTCTTCTAGCCGGTTGTTGCGCACGTATTATTTAAGTGACTGAAAGTGTCATCTCCGTATCCTCAAACCTGTTCCCATCTTGTAGCCATAAATACACATAACATTGGTTTTGAATATATATGCATTGTTTATTTTAGTTTTAATTAACATTAGATTTATATGTAATATGCAACTATGGCTCATATCTGTTTAAAGTTGTTTAAAAAGATCAAATATGATATGTTCTTTAGTCCAGAGGTGCTAGCATGAGTTTCTGAAGCTGGACTGAATTTACCTTACAATTTTAATCTGGTCTAGCTGTATAAATTGGAGTCATTTTATCCTTCTAGTCCTTGATTTAAAAAAATGATTCCAGACTAGTGTGCCCGTGACTGTGTATGTGATTGATGTACATGTCTAGAAAAGTACCGTATCATATCTATATAAAATATGTTTTCCAGATATTTTTTAACTTGTGATATTAAATAATACAGATTGATATTTGTATAAATCTACATAATTGGTCTCTGCCAGTAGATGGCATGAGAAATATTTAAATAAAATAGCATTAGTAAAGGATAGTAGTAATTACATTTGAGGTAAATTTAGTTACAGTGCCCCCGCTTTGTAATTCAACTTTTATTGGTTAACATGCACAAACATAAAAACTAGTATGCAGTGGTACAGCGAGTGCATAACCATCTAATACACTTTTAAAATTAAAAGTCTCCTTTTAATACTTTGTTGTTTTTACGTTTCTTTAAAAAATTCAAAGACCTCAATTGATTTAAAGTTCCCTTGGCCTGTCAGAGAAGATCAGAGAATCTCCCTGCTTGGGACAGAGCTGGAAAATCAGGACTGTCCCAGGAAAACTGTAATTGTTAGGATGTATGTCTTTCCAAGATTTTATGTAACTGTATATAAAACCAAAAGCTGATATAGCTAATATGTCACAGTATGGTGACAGTATGTTACCATAGTAACAATAGATAGGCTTCATAAAGAAGTACATTTGCGGATATTCAAACATTGTCTCTCCTTAACCTCATGAGTGCCGAGACATTTTTCCCTGTAGGATTTTGACTAATTTTGTATTTTAACTATAATTATATTTAGGTAACAACTAGGGAAACAATATTTATGCATTTAGATTCAAACAAACTTCATTTTTAATAAACCCCCCCCCCAAAAAAAACCTTCTGTATTCAGAAAAAAATTTCTGTATTCATGCAAATCTTTGAAAACAAACTAATGAAAACTAAGAAAAAGCTGCTTGTTTGGTATCAATTGGTTAATTCATTTTTTCCTCACCTCAACAGACCTTGCCTTAATTAATCACTTGGAACAGTCAATCACTGCTTGTTACATTTTGTTGAGAGTCGTAAAAACGTAACAAGCATTAATTGATGGTTGGGTGATGTCCCAGAATATCTGGGCCTGGTTCCAAGTTAAGGACAGAAAGGACATTAAAAGAATGTAGCTAAGGATATTATATGTGAGCTGAGGAGGGAATGAAAGTTGGAAGGGAGAGAGAGAGGAAAGAGAAGGGAAAGGGGAGAGCAAGGGAAAAAAGATGGAAAGAGAGAAATAGGGATACAGAGAGAAAAAGAAGGATAGGCAGAGGGAGAGAAGCAGAAAGTTCTTACCCGATAATTTATTTTCCTTGTCATTTCCCAGTAGCATGCAGTAGGAGACATAGTTCCACCTATCCAGGTAGGACAGGAAATATTAAAACTCCCAGAACCTCCCATTACACTCAGTGAATACCAAACCCAGAACTTAAGCAATACAATCTTTATTAGGGTGATGTCAGGGTCACACATGAAGACACAGTGTAATAACGGAGTCCAGTTTGCAGAGAATGTACACCCTTACAAAACACAATATTGCAGGCCACAAACCACATAGGCAGTGTGAGTAGGCACAGAGCCAGGCCAAGCAGGCAAGGTACAGAAAGATAACCAGAAGCGTAATCACACGGTCCAGTTCAGGGGCAGGCAGCACATATTCAGAGTTGGGTAAACAGGCAAGATGTCAGATCCACTATAACTGGCCGCAGTACAAATCTGGTCCATTGACCTGCCAGCTGCTCCAGCCCAAGGTACTGAGACGGCCCTAAGAAAATGAGCACATCTTCTGGAGGAGGTTATTTTCCAGCTTCCATGTAGGTTTTCTAATTTTAAGGCAAGACAGGAGGCTTCCTATTTTGCATATCTTCCTTTACTCCCACCAGTAGCAGCAAAGAAACAACCAATAGAAAAAATACATAGGTGGTAGATAAACCCCTAAACCATCCTCCTCTTCCTCTTTCTTTGCTGCTCACCGTAGCTGCAGGTCAGTCCTCTTACTTCTCATGTTTTGATTTCATGGTTTTTATTGAAATATTCATTATACTGTGAATTGTCTACATATTTATTTCTTATTATCGTCGCCATTTTACTTTGCTGTTTTTCTCATTACGGCGGCCATGTTGGTGTCCCCTTCTCTTTCTGCTTAAGTTAGCGGCCATCTTGGGAGTGGCGGCCAGATCTCGCGACGCTTGTGCGGGTTCCGGTCGCCTTCTTTGTTGTATCTTCAACGGAGTTTTACTTGTTTTACTTCTAGGCAACGTGTATTCATTCTATGGAAGCCAATTACCGGAAGGGCAGTAGTATTTCAGCCGGCAAGGGCAAAGCACCTGCAAAGCGCCCAAAATCCTCTGGTACTCCTATTAATGACCCACTAACCATAGTGGAAGAATGGCGGGCAGATTCATCTAACGAATCTGAGGTGTCAGCTAATCTGGTCTCGTCCAGAGATATTTGGTGGATGAGCCCCACCTTGGCGATCCCCAACAAACACATACGGCTTCCACTTCCACTGACCTACCGGTCCTCGGCCCTACAGGGTCTTCTCTCTTTGACCCCACCACCATGCGCCACCCTAGGGGCACCGAGTGGGCTCCCCCCGAGCATATCGCTCTCTATTTACATAAATGGCTAAGAAAACCTCTACCCAAGGAGGTCCGCAATAAGCTTAGAGCGGAATGTCCTTGGCCATGCATTCCTGATAAAGTTGCTCTTACCCCTGAGTTTGATCCTAACGTGGTCACTCTATTATCCCTACATAACAGAGATCCTAGAAAAGGACTAGAGCAAGGTCTTAAGTCAGCACAGGATAAACTCCTGGACCTAGTGGGGCCGGTCCCCCTGATATTATCCCTGACAGACAGGGCATTCTTACAAAATACCCCCCTTGATTCCAAAACTATTCGAGATTGGGCTCTTCGAGTAGTATGCCTTTTGGGGAACGCAAATGTTTCCATCGCTACAGAGCACCGCAAGGCGGCGTCTGGCTGAATGAGGCACCAAAGATCTAGGTGCGGCCGCCAACGGCTTACTTTTTGGAGACGCATTCGTTAAAGAATTAAATCCCATGTATCCCTTATGACGTCTTGGAACAAAGCCAAGCTATCTATGAGGAATGTTTTTCAAACGGGCCCTCGTTTTTCTGGGAGGGCTGGACAACCGAGGGGCCAGGCCGCCAGCAGTTCCTCATCCCAAGGCTCCCGGAATTTCCCTCAGACCCAGTCGTCGTACAGAGCTCCATACCAACAAAGGACCTTCAACCCACGTGGAGGATATAGAGGCAGAGGCGCTCCAGGATTCCCCAGAGGACACTCCAGTTTTGGTAAATCCAACTGTTTCTCGTCCTTCTTTCCCTCTGCGGGTTGGGGGCCGTATATCTCGTTTTTTCCACAACTGGGTGTGGATTTCGTCAGACCCGTGGATCCTCCAAACGGTACAGGGTTTCCAGATAGACTTCATCTCTCCCCCCTTTCAACTGCGCAGACCTCATCCATCAAAAAATCTTTGACCAGGCCTTGAAAGAGACAGAACTTCGCGCCTTATGCGACAAAGGGGCTATACAACAGGCTTCAGGCCCCATTGGATTCCTCAGTTCCATCTTCCTGGTATGCAAACGCACCTGAGACTTCCGCCCTGTGATCAATCTCCGGGCTCTCAATGCCTTCGTAGTTTATCGCCATTTCAAGATGGAGGGCATCCATCTCCTCCGGGATCTTATGTCGGAAGGCGATTGGTTCACCAGGTTAGACCTCACAGACGCATACCTATCCGTCCCGATACACCCAGATCACAGGCGACTTCTTCAATTACGCTGGGGCAGGCAGGTTTGGCAGTTCAAGGCATTTCCCTTCGGCCTAAGTTCAGCCCCTTGGTGCTTTACAAAGCTCCTGAAGCCAGTCATGGCTTTCTTCCGGTCCAGGGGTGTCAGATGTTTAGTCTACCTGGATGACATCCTACTATTCTCAGGCTGCAGAGAGACCCTGATCATCCAGACGGATTTGTAGTTCAGACCCTTCACATCTCGGTTTCATCGTCAATACCCTCAAATCTGAACTCGTCCCAAGCCAACACATTCTCTTCTTGGGCTTCGAAATAGATTCGCAGGCGGCCATGCTTCGGCTCCCGAGGTCCAAAATATTTTCCATTCGGAAAGAGATCCGGACTCTTCTTCGCAGGGATTCTTGCTCCCTCCGTCTCCTGGCTCGGGTGGTAGGTCTCCTATCATCCTCCATTCAGGTGATTTTCCCCGCTCCTCTCCATTATCGGGCTCTTCAGCGCCTCAAGGCTCACCACTTGAGGAAGACTCCTTCTTACGACCAGGTGGTTCAGCTGACTCAGGAGGTGCTTCAGAAACTTCGCTGGTGGCTATGCAACATGGAGGCTTGGAACGGCCGAGCGATCTTCGGCTCTCAGCCGGACTTCGTCCTCGAATCCGACGCCAGTTTACTAGGTTGGGGCGCAGTCTCTGGCTCACCGGAGGAGCGCTCGCTCCATATCAACTGTCTGGAATTGATTGCGGGTTCATTCGCGATCAGGAGCCTGGCCAAAGACCATTCGGATTGTTGTCTCCTTCTTCAGCTGGGCAACATCTCAGCAGTGCGATATAGCGATATATCAACCGTTTGGGGGGGCACTCAGTCCAAACGCTTCACGGAAGTAACGAAGGACATCTTCGATTTCTGTCTCGCTCGCAACATCACTCTGCAGGCGGAATACCTCCCGGGCATCGAGAATCTCCTAGCAGACTGGTTCTCCAGACACGAGCGATTGGAGACTACACAGTCAGGTCTTCCAGGATCTCCAACGTCAGAGAGGCCCTCTTCACCTTTTTGCGTCCAGGGCGAATCGCCAGACGGAAGATTTTTACAGCTGGCTCCCAGACCCGGAGGCTTTGGCGACGACGCCTTCTTGCAGGTGTGGCCAACATCTGGTGCTTGCGCGTTTCCCCCTTTTGCCCTCATTTCGAGGGTTATCCATCACCTGTGTCGCAACGGGGGCTCTCTGGTTTTAGTGACTCCCCTCTGGCATGCACAGCCGTGGTTTCCAGCCCTGTTACAGTTATCTGTTCGGGACCCTCTGGCTCTCCTGTCCCTTCCTATCCTTCTGTCGGGCCCGGAGGGCCGAATCCACCCTCTCATTCAGTAAGGATATCTCCTCCTGGTGGCGTGGACGATTTCGGGGGACTCCAATCAGGCTCGGGCCTATCGGAGGCGGCTCAGACCCTACTGCGTGAATCTTGGGCTCCAGGTACCAGAAAGTCGTACCGGGCAGCTTGGCGAGTCTGGGCTACTTGGTGTGTGGGACGGCAAGTGGATCCCCATTTGGCCCCTGTAGATTACGTTCTCAATTTTTTGGCGGATTTATTTTCCTCAGGTAAATCTTACCGGACGATTAATGTTTTCCGGTCGGCCATTTCATGCAGTCATGTTGGTTTCTCGGGTGAACCAGTGGGTAAGGCTCCCCCTTGGTTTGCCGCCTTCTCCGTGGCATTCGTTTATCCCATCCTTCGGAACCTCGCTATAGTTCTTTGTGGGATGTAGCTATATTGCTGGATTTCTTGCGGGCATGGCCAGACAACGACTCCCTTTCTCTCCGACAATTATCGGCAAAACTTACCTTCTACTGTGTCTTTTATCCTTTTGCAGGGTTCGGACGTTAGGGCTCTCGATGCTCATGCCACCTCTTTCTCCCCGGAGGGTCTGGACTTTCGGATCCACACGAGGACCAAAACATTCTCCTCGGCTATATCCTACCCCTATTTTCTTGAGGACCCGAAGATCTGCGTTGCCAGATGTGTTCGGTCGTATTTGTCTCGCTCTGCGCTGGTACGTCAGGCCTCGGTTTCACAACTTCTCATATCTTATGTGAAATCTTTCAAGGCAGTCTCTTCTCCTACGTTAGCCCGTTGGGTTCGGTGGCTTCTCTCTCTTGCAGTAGTGGATTCTGTTTTCGGTGCCCATTCTGGCATGCACCCTTCGTGCGGGGGGAGCGTTGGAGGACATTTTACGGGTGGCGGATTGGTCCCGTGCCTCCACTTTTCGGGCGTTTTATTTTCGCCCGGTATCTTCTGCGGCGGTGACATTAGTTTCAGGCATTAAAAATGCAAAATAGGAAGCCTCCTGTCTTGCCTTAAAATTGGAAATTATTCTAGCCTTGGTGCATGAATAATTATAATTTTATTAAACATAGGAGGCGAGTATTTTCCCTCCTGAATTTCTTGCCTTTCGTTTGCCTTTGGGATCGGGTTTAGACATCGTAGGTTTTATGATTGCCTGTACGTTTGTTTTACTCCGATACTTGTGCATCTGTTTACTGTGAGTCATTGTCATTTACCATGTCAGGAAGGATCTGGTCCTGTTACATTTTTTTCTCTTTGTTTCTGCTTGATATCATCTCCGCGAGTTAGCAACTCTGCTTGCTGTTTTGGGCTCTGCTGGCTGAATATGGTGCGGCATCACCTTTTTCCAGAGGATTCTGGTTCCGGTTCGCGTTCCTATTCGGCGTTCTAGTTTGGTTCTACGCTGCCAGCCGGTTCGGATGATGTTCTTCAGTCCGGTTCACAGCGACGAAAGAGGAGGATGGTTTAGGGGTTTATATACCACCTATGTATTGTTTCTATTGGTTGTTTCCACTAAAAGTTATTAACTCTTTCTTTGCTGCTACTGGTGGGAGTAAAGGAAGATATGCAAAATACTCGCCTCCTGTCTTTATTAAAATTATAATTATTCATGCACCAAGGCTAGAATAATTTCCAATTGCTAACACAATACAATTGGCTATAGTGGCTGAGGGCACTTTTGCCCTTTCCTTGGGCCTGCAAAGATGACACACAAACTAAATGGCTTTCTCTATGATGTGGTTATATCCAGATACCATATTGTATCAATTATAGGCCACATCCTTACAGCTTGGTGCCATTTTAAAGAAAATGAAAAGTTTAAGAAAAGGGACCTTAAAATTGCTATAAAATACAGGGCTAGGAGATTTCATTTTCAGGTCTCCCTTAATTTATGACGCATCTTAGGGAGAGAGTACATCATGAATAATGAGGGGACCTTAAGAAATCTATAAAGTATGGGGCTACTATACAATACGCAGTAGCCTTTATAACATCAAACTTAACTTACGATGCACCCTCTAAGAATGAGCAGAACAGGGTGGTACTAATTTTATAAGCTCACGCCAACGGAAGTGCTCCAATTTCAGGCTCGGCACAGGAGAGGTAAGAACGCACCACTCGCCATCCTCAATATCTAAACCTAGATTCTAGGCTGCGACCCTAATTTAAATGAAATGAGGTGAAAATGTGGCCTATAGTCGGTACGATACAGTAAACTTGCAGGCATCTCTGTACATGTGAGTAGAGGCAGAATTCCTTCTCATTCCTTGCATTGGGATAAAACACTGGTAAAATAATTTCCAAGTAGTAAGTGGAATACTACTAGACACAAATTCTGGAGGTATACAAAGACCAAACAAACTTCAAAAATCGTATAATATAGTTCTAATAATTCTACTCTAGCGAGTGCTATGAGCAAGGCAATCTTAACAAGAGGATTCTTATTGATGCTTTTTGTAGGGGTTCAAATTAGACTTGGGCGCCAGCCAACTCTTCGCGTTCGTCTTCATGGAAAAAAATCTCTGTATTCCGTGAATAGTGAGTATTCACCCGTTCCTGTGTTCGGGCGAATATTAACGTACATTCTTCGTGTTTGCTTGGTTTTTTTATATGGGGTTAATACGAGGTTAACCCATACAAGCAACTCTATTGGCTTCCTCTGCCATCAACCAATGTACGAGTCCCCTGCCGTCAACCGATAGAGTCTAGTGTACGAACCTTACGAGCAACCAATAAAAACGCACCCTTTGCCTTCGTTTTCATGTTCGCCCGAATACGAATGCGCAAATCTAGTTCAAATAGCGTTGGCTGTGTATCTTCCAGATGTCATTAATCTAAGAAGCTTCATCATCAGACCGACACTGCATTGCTGGCATTGCATAGCCATAATAGCCTTGTTTATGAGGTTCTGGACCTTGATTTTTGGAAGAAGTACTTTCTATAAATATGTGTATTCTCAGACCCAAGAAACCACAGATCTAGATTTAACGTCATCCCAAGTCTCGCAGGAGTCTTAAGGTTCTGTGAATATGAGCATAAAGAAGATGCTGCTGCTGTCGTATGCCTCTTGTGTTTAGCTGTAATTTTCTTCTCAGTTACTGTACCCCCACAAATGATATATTGTTTTTTTTTCAGCACAAGAATGGCTTTCTTTAGCTAAGATCAAAATAATGATATGATAGTATCATATAATCGGTTAAGAAAAATGGTAAAAATATTTTGGTTTGGAAATATCTAGTGCTTTTTTTTGCAAGACATAGGGCAATAAATACAAGCAGCATATTGCTATTTCTATTTTTTTTTTTTCAAAATTAGCAATAGTGTTGTTATAATACCAATATCTATCATGAATCCCTGAATCATTCCCCACACGTACATATTTTTCAAACGTAGACAACCCAGGGAGTTCAACTTGGGTTTTTTTGACAGCTTTCATGCAGCCATTTTACCAACAATTTTTGCCAGTTTGCAGAGGTAAAACTTTTTGGTGATTTTTTTTCACACAGATTGCAATTCAGGTGTAAATTTACTGATGTTTTTGTAGTAACACCCTAAATACGTGTTCAGCAGCATCTCCTAAGTAAACTTGCAGTTGTGAATGAAGCAATGTAAGAATTGTAAATCCACAACGTGTCTGAAAACCCTAAAAGCCTAGTGTTTGCAAAGACTGAAGAATAGATTTCTTTCTATTTATGACAATATGTCAAAACCAACTTTCTTTTGTACATAATGTCATCCGGGCATCTGGTAGAGGTTCTTCATTCATCTTGACTTCTGAATGGATAAGAGCCAATGGTGTACTTCTCGGTAGAGAATACTTATCGTCTGTGGCTCTATCCAGGAGAGATTTGGGCTCCTTTCCAAAAAAGTTCTTTATCTGCAAAAGGAAACCAATGATAAAGGGGGGAAAAAAAATCAGTCGGAGGAACGGCTGACCTCCTGGGTGCGCCAACGACGGGGCATCCATCTTGGTAACTGCAAAAGTTCGCCTGCAAAGAGGGACAGCCAGTACATAGTTTCTTCTCTTGGTTACGCTACTGTTATAGGATATTTTGTAAAGCAAGGATGTGTCCCTTCTTGAACATAAAAAAAGTTGGGTATGACTGTAATAAGATGTTGCTGTGAAGCTTAACCTGTTTCCCCCACTCACTCGCCTATTTGAAACCTACATATAACACACAATTAAATCAGAACATTAAAACCAAAAAACTCCCGGCATGTTGGCTGCTATTTCTTTTTACATGGCAATTTTAGACAAGTAAAAATGCTTTGGAAATGTGGCCAGAAGAATCTGCTGTTCCCAATGTGTGAATGGCTGATTTTACCATGGGGTGCAGCAGCTCAGTTGTTTTTTCCCCCCGGAATCTGGTGTAAGTTTGGCACCAGTTAATACTTATGGAAACTGTACAGAAATGAAGAAAAAATATATACAATATCCCTGTAGCAAAACTTTTATATTGAAGTCCTCTTTCTATGTTGAATTAGTTTCTCTCAGAATGCATAAATGAAATATTTTGACCAACAAGTTTTATAACATCCATATGGATTTCGCTACAGGAAGATGTCGAAGGCTACGAGCGAACGCTTATATGACCAGAAAAGAGTCTACAGCGGCGGCCATTTTACCGGAGACCAAGATTCTCTACAATAAAACGCTTCCTACAAGGAAAATATAGACCAAAATAATATTGCCTTTGCTCGGTTGCTGGTATTCAGCATACTGTATTTACATACGTCATCGATCATATTTCTTCATTGGAAATATCGCCACTGGGGCATATGTGGTAGGCTTAGTAGTAATACGTGAAAAAGACCCACAAAAGCCTTATATATCATTATATGTGCGTGCAAGCGATTTCCAGAAGCGATCCTTCCCCTATTACAAACACATATTACGTTAACTTTTAAGTAATGTTACGTCTTCCTGATATAGAGAAAACTGTACCCTAGTTACCATAAAAATGTCGACTAGCCCTCCCTACAAACATATCATATCACAAATCCATGTGCCGTTATCTTAATTGCCAAAAAAAAAAGCGCGTGTAACTCTGGAGGTGAGTTGCGCTGCCAGCCCCCGGTGTTTAGAACTCTGAGACATTTTGCCGCGATGACGTCAACGCTCTGAGAGCGTAGCGGCGCCGACGCAACACGTAGCCTGCAAGGAGGAGGAGGAGTTTCGACATTTTTTTCCCTTCCTTCATTTCCTTTTCCCCTTTTCTTTTCTTTCTCTTTTTTCCCCCTTTTCTCCATTCGTTCATCTTTATATTCCTCATCCGTCGCTTCCTCTGTTCTTATTCTTTGTGATGCCCCCCAGCCTCCTGCGCGCGTCTTCTCTGACGAGCTCCTCTCCTCCTCCACTCTCACACAACCGGGGCTAACCGGGCTGGAGGGAGGGCAGAGGCATCCATGTCATTATTACCACTGCTTTAACATCACACTGCTTTATTAATTGCCTTTAATTAACCGTGTTACTCCACCCTTCGCCTGGAATCCCCGAGGACCACCGGACAGCTCGAGGAGGAGAGACACCAGCACTGGAAAGGCTGAGGTAAGTGCGAGTCTAAGAAAGTGACACTTGTTGGCACATGGGATTTCCTAGGCCTGTAGTGTCAGCTGTCACGTGATGTAAGGAGACTTAACATTTTATGTGTGTGAGGAGGAGAAGCCTGAGTAGAGAATCAGACACACTGCAGTATATTCACTAAAAGGAGAGTGTGCACGAGAGTTGTTTTTTTTTTAATATTCTCTTAACTATTCATTATGAAGGGCTCCCGCGAACAAGTTTGTCCAGCAAGGCGGTCTTTGCCGGCCCTTTCTCATTCAACTCGTAAACAGGCTTTTAAGAACCTTCACTGAATTTATCATGGATTATACAGGGACAACTACGGTCGTCTGCAGCAGAAGGTCTTAATGACGTCAAGGATCTGAAACACCGCTCTACTGCAAACTCTCCCTTTAGTGAATAAACCCCCAATGAAATATCGGTTCCTGAAATAGGTAATCCCATGTTACATCTCTACATACATGTCATATCACTGATGGGAAGGATAATCGGTTTTCACTTTATCGCTTTTTTTGTTCTACTCTTACTATGTAAGAAACCTTGTAGGGTGGTGCACGCTGCCAACATGTTACTGAATAATGAAGTGGTGGTGTTACGCAGCCTACGGAGGAACACTTTGGTACTGAAGTGGTTGTCTGCAGAAATATATCTATCTGAATAGTCAAACGTAGAGTTACAATTAAAATAAAATATTTATGGCCGTTATGATGAGATACTTAAATTCTGCTCAAAGTGAAGCCACTCTAGCATCACTGCTTATGTTCCATGTGGGAATACATGGTGCTTGGAGATGGTATAGGCAGGCAATTCACCATAACGTGGTGCGCTACTGACGCAGTATAATGGACCAGGGTTAGCCACATGCTTTCTATCCAGAGGCTGAGTTCATTGATTCCCAGTTTGCTTCCTTTAAAGAAAACGTTGGCAAATGACTGTACAAGTACCTCTGGAGCTTTAGTTTGGCAGTAGCTGGAGATTTACCTGTTTGCTTTTGCTAGACTATAGCGTGGGCCGAAGGAAACAGTTGCCGCTTTACAGTTTCTTCACTGAGAGTTGACTCTCCTAACCTATGGGTATAATACCGTAAAATAAAAACCAAAACATTAATTTTGTGTGTGCCTTTTAACCCCCTGTATGCCACTCTGCCTCCAGAAATACCTTATACTTATATTTCACTCTGGCATATTCGGGTTTAAAATGTATATCATGGGGCAGAGTGGCATGCAGGGGGTTAAAAGGCATTTCTGGAGGCAGCGGGTGGAAGCCGGCGTTAGCTCCGTTATAGAACCCCCGGCGGAAGTGCCAGCAGCAGCGGGGGTTGTCTGCATCCATCGCGCAGACCTTCCCTGGCTGCCAGAGAGGAGAATTCCCTGCAGCGTATACATATACTAATCTAATATTATAATGAGAGGTGTTGTGCAAGAACTAGAGGCAGGTGCTGTTGTTGGGTTCTGCTAAGACTGTCTAGTCCTTCTGCAGCGTACCATTGTGTATCTTCCTTTTAACAGATGTGTTGCTAGAGCAACGCCAGAACCTTAATAAAAATCTGTAAGATTTCATGTGATGAGTAGTCTCAGGGAAACAGAACTGCTCTGCATCATGTTTTTTATTTTTAATATACGGGGCTCAATGAATTGCCGAAGTGGTCTGTGGCTCAGAATGCACTACAGTCATCTTATTGATTGCACGGTTTACCTGTCGAAGGTTAGATTTACTTTATTGCTCTCGCAACAGCAATTTAAAGCTCTTGATGTAATATGGAAGTATTCAGAATTACATTTTGTTTTATATGTTTGTCACCTTTAGAAAAGTTTCTGATGTCCTCTCTCCTTACTACTCTCACATTATTGACCCTGGTTTCATGCATTGCCTTCTCTTTAGTGTTCCTACTCTAACAAAATCGATTTGAATTCTTACCATTGCCATGTACCCATCCTCCTTAATACATGCTGCCATGTCTCCAATCTTGACAAAATCACCCATGATCTATCCGGTACGACCCCTTTACTGTTGACAACCTAATCTGTCATTCTCTGACAACTTGTATTTTGTTTGTACCATCTACCTGAAGCTCAACGTCTCAAACTCAACAGCCCAGGTTTGTTATAACATGTGACTCTGCTTCCTTCTTCACCATCCACATCTAGTTACTTACTAAATCTTGCTTCCTTCACCTCTGAGATAGCAAGACAGATTCAAGAGAACTTCTTTCTGTGTGCTCCCCACACCATTCATCGTCCCAGTTCCTCCTGCCAGAGTAATCTCTTTAGTCTTTTGCTGTTTATCTGCTCTTCCTCACTACAATACTTACACTGGCCTCCCACACCCTCCAAAATAAACTCTAATCCACCGACTCTCGCCTACAGAGCTTGTAAGTCTACTATACACACTGTTTTTTATTGTTCTGCCCTCTCAACTCACGATGGAAACCAAAATATTTTGACTTTTTTAGGAGCTGCAAAGAGGTGTGTTTATAGAGATTAATGTAGAATAGTGGAAAAGGTTAAGAGCTTGGATTGGATTGCTACCTGCTTTCTGGGATTTGTCGAGCCTTGTCCTAATAGACTGTAATTCTCGTTGTCGCTTTCTGTACCACTATGATTAATTTGTATATTGGTAATTTTTTTCTATACTGTTATACTGCTACATAATCTGCTGACCATGTATTAATGAAATTATGGCTGTTGAGCTGACAAACAGTCTTCTCTCGTCTTCCCCCAACTAAGAACTGCAAAGTGGCAAATGGTGGGGTAATAAGTACCGTATATAAGCTGAGCAACCCACCTTCAGACAGACATACAGAAACAGCTCTAGTTTTTGTTTACATCATGAGTATCGCTGTTATGTTCCCCAATATCCCCAGGGTATAGTGCATACCTTTTTTGCAGGACCCAAATGCTCTAGTGCTACTTTTTAATGATTCCCTTGGATCTGTCTTGAAACGCAGAGTACTTGATATCTTGAGGGTCTCTATTTTTTCTTTTTTGATTTGTATCACTATTCGATATTTTTATAATTTGGAATCTCGCTGAGGCTTATCACTAGGTGACCAGGAATCAGGGCTCTGCAGACCTGTGTTCCTCATCACAGCATGTGTGGTAATCATAGATACCAGCAGGGTCTATACAGACCATTTGGCCTGTCTACCACAGCGATGCTGGCTTCCGCAGTCAGAATAAAGCTTGTGTATCCTTAGGGAGACTTCTCTGCTGTTGCAAAATCCTTAAACTATGCTGTTAAATCCTGCGTCTCATTATGACACTTTTTTTTTTTTAATTAAGGATGTCCATAAGGTTGTGAAGTGGTTAATTAGGCTCCACACTATTCCTACTAGAGCAGGCTTTAAAAAATCCCTTGGAGGTTTTCCCAGCTCTTTGCCTGAGGCATCCTTCACAGGCAGGACATATTGCAAGCTATTCGCAGCGTATTGATAGTCTGAAATGGGCAGATTGAGGATGTAGAAGTTTTCAGTGTAAAATCATGGTCACTCTTTAAGACCAAAAAGCTAATGCTAGTCTTTCATTTGAACCAAGTGGGCCTGACTTGATTCCTATATCCCCAGCTCTTTTCTAGCTATGTTTCATCTCAGGTAAGATTGTAAACTAATAACCAGTATGACCCAATGGAAATAAAGCATCAAATACGTGGTGGTGGTGGTGTGTGGATATTCAACCAGAATTATATGATGCTTTGCATGTGTATATAGTGCACTATATGGACAAAAGTATTGGGGCTGCTGACCATTGCACCAACAGGGACTTTGATGACATTGCATTCTCGATACATAGACATTAATATGTAGTTGCCCTCTCCATCTTGTCAGCTGTAAGGTGTTCGATGGAGTTGAGGTCAGGACACTGTGTGGGCCAGTCAAAATTCTCATCGCCAAACTCATCCAACCATGTCTTTATGGACCTTTTTTTATGCACTGGTGCACAATCATGCTGGAATAGAAAAGGGCCTTTCCCAAACTTCCCACAACGTTGGAAGCATAGCATTGTCGAAAATGTCTTGGTATTCTGAAGCATTAAGATTTTCCTTCTCTGGACCTAATTATAAGGTGTGTCCCAATACTTTTGCCCATATAGTGTGCAAGGTCCGTAAAAGCATGGTTGAATGAGTTTGGTGTGGAAGAACTTGACCGGCCGCACACAGCCCTGATCTCAACCCCTTTGAACACCTTTGGGGCGAACTGGAAAGAGATTGCAAACCAGTCCAACATCAGTACCTGACCTCCAAAAATGCTCTACTGAATGAATGGGCAAAAAGTTGGAAACGTACAATTGTCTAAAATGTCTTTGTATACTGTAGCAATAGTATAATGCTTCACTGGAACTAAGGGGCCTATACCAAACCCTGAAAATCAGCCCCAGACCATTATCCCTCCTCTAAAACTTAACAGTAGGCACTATGCATTTCAGTAGGTAATGTTCTCCCGGGATCCGTCAAACTCGTATTCACCCATCAGACTTCTAGATAGTGAAGCGCGATTCATCATTTGCACTACTTCAGCCTCGGCATTGTGCATAGTGATGTTCGGCTTGTGTGCAGCTGCTCAGCCATGAAAACCCATTTCATGAAGCCCTCAACACACAGTGCTTGAGCTAATGTTGCTTTCAGAGGCAGTCAGGGACTCTGTTGTTAGTGGTGCTACAGAGGTAGCGCTGTTTTTATGCACCCCACTTCATGGCTGAGCTTTTGTTGCTCCTAGATTTTTTTAATATCGGTGGGGCAGATCTAGCAGAGTAGGAACTCCACAAACTGACGTGGCACCCGGTGACAGTGCCACGTTTAGTCACTGCGCTCATCTGTGTGACCCATTCTACTGCCATTGTTTGTCAATGGAGATGACTGCCTATGTACTTGATTTTATATACCTGTTAGCATTGCGTATGGCGGAAACACCTAAACTCAGCAGTTAGTAGGCATGTCCACATGCTTTTGGTGATATAGCGTATATTTTATTATAGAGTGGAAACGGGTGACGAAGGCTGGTACCAGGCAGCTCAACTGTACCACATGTCAGTTTAACATTAAGAACAATTGAGTTCAACTAATTGTGCATTTACTTGAGTAATTGTGAGCTGCTCTCGCAAGTTGTGCTCCATTGATTTAAGTCTTAAGTTGACTGTGTTTGTGCAGGAGGTGTACTAGAAGCAGGCATGGGTGGAAGGAGACCAATAATAATAATTAAAAAAAAACCCTTAAATAGGGGGCAGAGTGGTATTTTAATTTGTAATCACTGCAAGCAATGTATGCATTTGTTCATGCTTTTTATTTTCATTGGAACCTGTTCTTATTCAAAGTGTATAACACCACAAATCTGGAAGTATAAAAAATACATTCTGCCTTTCTAACTCTTCCAGCCTGTCAGACTGCTAAATTTAGCCTGATCTTGCAAGTAGGCTCTCTGGGGATCTGAACAGATAAAAAACCAGCTTCCCAGAGAACAGGAAGACAGACTGTTCAAAAGTGAATCAGATATTTTAACATATATCTCCAAAATATACCCTGCTATAACCCATTGCATCTATTTATTTTACAGCTGAATTATGTTGTGCTACAATCAGCTGGCAGCTATTCACAAATTCCCTCATTTGCTGCCCATTCAGAACCCATCAAATGTAAAGGTTTTTTTTTTAATTGGCTATTTTGGTGAACACCTATATTGTAAAATTATGGTTTAAGCCAGACCTCTAATGAAAACCGCATAAACATTAATCACTAGAAAATGTTTAGATTTTGAGGGTAGAACCCTCACTCTTCTCCTCATTTACCGCTGCAGCTGATCAGAGCAGGGCTCTATTGTCCTACATTGCTGATTGCAGTACCAGTGAACAGCCTACAGGGGGCTCATCTGAGGCCCGAGGAGGGTCTGGGTAAACCCTCTGGAATAATTGTATCTTTGATTCGGACAAAGACTGCAGAAATGTCCTGTGCATCACAATTCAAGAACCGTACATACTGTAATGTACTTTTTAAGATGATTGCATGTCTTTATTATCTTTTCCACTGGAGCTTCTTAGCATAAAATTTGATTTTGGATTTTTCTGAAATAAAAATAACGGCTACATATTCTTTGCTTTGTTCATCTTAAAGGTCAAAACAGTTAAGTGCCCAACAATGAGTGCCTGCTGTCTTAATATACCTTTGTTTTCCTTACTGTCGCGTGCCACTCTCTTTAATGTCTTTGTTTGGCTGTTGAGCTGCAGCTTCCAACATTTCTGTGGATTCTCGCCACTGATTGGCTGCTGGTCACTGTTGGAACAGCGATCAGAACGGTTTCCTTGGTGAATCAGCCCTTTTACAGAGACAGCTGTACTTTAATCGGTGCTGTATAGGAGGCTATGTCTAAAAAATGGATTTTGGTGCTAAGTTCAAAAGTCTCCATCACCAGTCAGAGGTTGTACCATATAGTACCGTGTTGGCCCGATTATAGGCCACACCCTTAAAGTTTGGGCCTATTTTAAAGAAAAAATACATATTAATAGAATAGTGAAACAGTCTTTTATCTAATGAACAGGAATACATTTATTTTTGTTATCTATTGTGCAGCATCAGCATATGCCATATAGAAACAGAAATATGGAAAACCAATAGCCATTTTGAGGTACCTCTCAATTCATAATGCACCTTACTTATAGAAATGCCCCTCTGCTCCCCCCAGGCTTTCCTCCGTGCTCCAGACTCCCTGGTGTTTAGTGAGGGCAGCCTGAGGACGTCTGCTACTGCCCCGCACCTTCACCAGGGCATCCATGACAGAGCAGCGGAAGTTCATGCCAGGGCTCCGTTATAAAAACCCCCACGCGAAGTGCCGGCAGCAGCGGGGGTTTCTGCATCACACAGATGACCCCCGGCTGCCGGAGAGGAGGATCCGCAGCTCTGCGGGGGACCTGGATCCTAACCCTGCACGCCTCCCCATACCGGGAACTGCATGTCCCGGGGATCATACAATACAAACTTCACATCCTTGTGCTAAGCCCCGATTATAGACTTAAAGTGTGTGTGTGTGGTGTGGGGGTGCAGCGTATAATCGGGCCTATACTTTACTATATTAATGTTTCAGCTGTTTCAATGGAGCAGATAGCTCTCTACCATTGCACATTAGATTGGGGTTACATCCAATCTTCCCTTAACAGAAACCAGCAAGAGCAAAGACCCTGCCTACGGTGTAATCAGCAGATATGCAGCTCACAATGTAAAACAGAAGAAAAAAACACAACGTAAGCTTCTTTTTCAAAAGTGAGACCTCTCGTGTGACAAACACTAAGCAGGATTGCAAAGATGTGTACAAAAATGTCTTATTTTTTGCCACATACTTTGGAAGATGTTAATAAGGAAACAACGTCATGATTAGTCTTGCAATGGGATCTTGAAAAGTTTTTTCAGGAAAATATTGTCCCACCTGGTGGTTTTGGTGGCTGTGAGCATTAGTAAGGCTGAAAAGCTACCTAAATAGTGATGTAGGCCTTCTAACATCTGCCTCTAAATGCCTACACATATGGCTTATCCGAAAAAAGGACAAGTAAATGAATATGTGAAGTTTATTTTTTTGTTTTTCTTCTCATATTTGCATTAGCGCTGTACTATTTTAAATGGGTAAAACTGGAAATGGGGGGTTTACTTTCTTTTTTTCCCCCACTCACACTTACTGTATATGTATGGAAGGCTGTTGTATTTACTACCCTCGGAGAAGAAATGCTTTTCTTACGTTACATCTAAAGAACCTTTTCGAGACTGTATTGTACTTTTACACCATATTTTCAGGTCGGTGTATGTGTCATGCAATGTTGTTTTTGTGTCATGTATTGGATGCCTTGCCGTGTTTGGTGACTGTCCTCTCTTCACACAACAAGCATCCATGTGTTCACCTAGTCGCTGCCTTGATTAGTACAAGGGACTTACTCCAGTAACTAAAATGAAATCTAGCTGTCTGCCCAAACTGTGTTGGTAGAGTTACATAAGATATATTCTCCAAACTGTATTCTGCGCTTCCCCTGACGTTCAAGCCGACAGCTGCACAACCTCAGGGCATGTTCGGAATCATATTGCTGCAAATTAGGAGCCTCGCTGGTCTACTCTAGGTGCACGAGAAGCTGAAAAATGATTATTGCCAGTTTCTTGAATTCAGGGCAGCTCAGCCATTGTCATCATAGCAGATTCTTTTCTTTCATCCATACTTAGAATGAGTAATCTCTGTAGCCGTGCCGGGAGAATCGCTTTCTCCGTATTACCCGCCATAAGCTGTCGGTGAATACAAAACATTGCAGGCTAAGAATAGCTTTTTTTAAAAACATGGTTTCTATCTATCGTCTCTTTCCAATTAGTAGAGTGTGTATTTACTGTGTCTGTATAAGGATTTTCTTTTAATATATTTACCCATCTTGTGACACCGGAATGAATGCACTGTATTTGCTCGTTTATAAGACAAGGTTTTTTCCAGAAAAATGGACCTCGTCTTATAATCGAGGTCGCCCTGTAATCAGAACTCAGATCATCCCCTATGATACCTCCGAATCCTAGCATCCTCCGCCGCATCTCCGCATGCACCAGGGGCGAATCCCAGCATCTGCCGCCGTCTCCGCCTCCTCCGTCTTTGCCACCACCGTCTCCGCCTCCTCCGTCTTTGCCACCTCCGTCTCCAAGGCCAAAACACCAATCCCCGCTTCAGCATCCTCAGATGCGACTGGATGACAGCATCCGCCGGAAGCTCACAACACTACTGTAAGGCGGGTCACGTGGGTCGCGCAGTGCTCACCTGACCCCGCTTCGATTTGTAAATTATGTGCCATATCCCTGCCTATAATTCTATGCAAATCAGTCCTACCTGATAGTCTGTGCTCCTCTTCACAATCAGGTAGGACTGATTTTTCATAGCTGGTTCGATTAGTGGCACATCTTAGAGAACTACATTTCCCATGATTCCCAGGGTGTCTTAAGCGTGACTGAGAATCATGGGACATGTTGTTCCTATAGATGTGCTATTCCTATCTGATTGGTGAGCAAGAAAAAAAACACTACACATGCAATAACATATGGCAAAAAACAGTGGTTTTTATTTCTTCCCATTACGGTTGTCTTATATTCAGGCATTTTTTTCCCCCAATAAGATCCAAAATTTGAGGGGTTGTCTTATAATCGAGCACATGCGGTATTTTAAGTATGCGTTTCGTGATTGATGTAATGGATTTTGGGTTTATTTTATGTTACAGCAATCTCTGTAATTGGCTTAATATTAGGCGTGATTTTTGAAGTGGGAATGTTTTCCAGATGTCATAGGGCTACCAACAATGGGAACCTCCACATCTGTAGATGAAGGGAATTTTATGCAAACATATGTAACATTTTTCTTCAGCTTTACACTATACTGCTTTATACTGTATTTAATGTTCATAGGATTTTTTGTCACTTCATCTGAAGTATAAAAATAGTGATTATTAATAGATATGCATATGTAGATATTAAAATGTCTTAGAAGTGTGTTGTTTGCAGTGCATATTTACATAATGGTCACAATTCTCTTTTCTCTCTCCACTAGGTGCTTACATTTCCGAGAAACATTGATTTTGGACAAGCCAGGATACCCTGTTATTTTAGGTAGGTACAGCATATTTACTAAACCATTCGTGGGTAGCTATTGTGATTAGTGGTTTCCTAATTTACTGCTTATCTGGGCATTTCCTGTGTCTGTGTCCCTGCAAAATGACATCATAAATGAATGCATGCCGTGTCTGCTGTTCCTTTTAGAAGTATACTGACAGAAGGGTCCTTTTCCCTCTTGTACTCTGTGTTTGCCTTGAAGCTTTCAGCCCCCTATACATTTCATGGAGCTGGCTAGCACTGAGTATACTGAGTATGCCCACTGATAAGCAGGAGACGCTTTTGGCTAAACACATCTGTAAGCCATGGGACTGGGGAGTGGGGACACAATGCCAATGTCCTTTCCTGCTTTTTGTACAGGTGGGGAAAGATAATTTAAAGGTGACAGCTATTATATTCATTAAAGTGCATTAATGGTATTTATCAGTAATTACATATTAATACTTATCAGTATTTCTAATATTTACAAAAGTTTTGTTTTTTGTTTAAATAACATTTATAGGAAAATAAAGAACGTTCTAGGGGTTATTTGTTCTTTTAAGCAATCTAGTCTCAAAAATGTTTTTTTGTTGTCTGTGGTGTTAGAGTCCATTTATTGCATGCTAATTGGTGCAAAGTAACATAGTAGTTTAGATTGGGGGAAAAAATCCATCAATCCAGGCAAGTTCATTAAGTTCAACCTTGCCGTGGTTCCTCCTGCTTCTGTTGAGGCGTCCCTGACACTCTTGCAAGTAACTAGTTCCCCTGATTAGTTTGGCAAGCATTTTGTGTTTGCCAAAGGACATGTCGGTTCACCACATGTCTTGTTAAATTGCTTTTTGTTGTGGTTAAGCTATTTCCTTATGCTGATCACTAGGATGCACCGAAATGAAAATTCCAGACTCACTTGGCCAAAACTGAAAATGACACACCCACTTTTATTTTATTTTCTAAATGAACAATTTAAAAAAACCCCACACACTTTTAGTAAAAGTAACACAAATATTGGACAAAAATAACATCTATCCTATCTATCCTATCTATCCTCAAACAGCAATTAAACTCATGCCCAGGCAACCAGTAAATGCTAGAACCTGGGCAAGATGAGTGTGATTACAGACTCCCTATCCCGTGCTACCCCCCCACACACATGCTAATGCTAACACACACACACACTCATTCACAAACATTAATTCACTCATTCATATACTCATTCATTCCCTAAATCATGAATACTTGCTCATACAATTCCATGAAAAATTCCACGAAAAATTGCATTTTTTACTACAGGTATCCCTTATCCCAAATGATCTGTAATACCCCCCCCAGCTAAGGGCAGTTCCAGATCAGTTATGCAATAATCCCTTATCAGAAATACTTCTGGCCCCACTTTGGATTTGAGGGATACTCAACCTGCATATGTTTTTTTTCTTATATAATAGTTTGTTTTATCTATATCTATGGTTTTAAAGGAAGGCCTTACTTGTTTTTAACAAAGCTATGTATACTTTCTGTGGGTATATCAAGTATGGAAGAGAGGAATCATTATTTAACAAACATATGATAAAAATCACAAAGAAATCCCCCTACTTGCCATAGACTTTGCCTTTAGTTACCAGACCCTCCTAACAACCCAAGACAACAAACTGTTTCGCGTTCAGGGTATTGGGGATGAATTATGGTATCTCCTTTCTAGGGCTGAAAACACTAATCGATAAAATCGATTAGTCTAATCGATTTTTATCGATTATAAAAAGGGTTTTTTCAGAGAAAATGTTCTGAAAAACTCCTCCTTATATAATCCGACCTCAAACAGAGATCGGATTATAACATTAGAATCCAGATCCCCCGCAACGCTGCAGGGGGCCTGGATTCCCCTCACTGTCGGCCGGTCTCTCACTTCCGTCTCTCTCCCCCTTCCCATACACCGCTGTGCCTCTCTCCCGGCTCCCTGGTGCTTTGTGAACCTCCGTTACTGACAGGCACTTTCACTGCAGCTTCATAGAAGCCTCAGCATAAGTGAGGGGCAGAGTAATCATCCTCTCGGTCAGCCGGTGGGGGTCTGCATCGCACAGACAGCCTCCGTTACTGTCCTTCACTTACACTGTGGCTTCTATGAAGCTGCAGTGAAAGTGCCTGTCGGCAACGGAGCAGGGTAGAGAGGCAGAGTGGAGTATGGGAGAGGGGGAGGAGGCAAAGTGGTGTATGGGAGGGGCGATGAGCCAGAGTGGTGTATTATGAATTTCAGGGCATACAGGGGGTATAAGGCATATCGATACTAGGCATATCGGGGGGGG
>VKOC01000002.1:39800470-39815174 GCA_009364415.1 Spea multiplicata | reverse complement strand
GTATACATATGTATAGTAGAGTATAGTCTGTGAGAGTGTATAATGGAGTATATCGGTATGTATGTGTCCATAGTGTCTCTGACAAAGGAGATTCCCACGGATTAAGTTACCCGAGGACTGTTTTGTACGTACTCTTTTACCATTCTTTTTGTATAAGCACTGGGAGTGGATTAAATATAAATTAATCGGGTTTATGTCTTTGTGCTTTTTTTTTTTTTAATGTATAGCCTTCGGGCTAGTCAGAGTGAATGTGCAAATTGCTGACAGTCCGAACTGATGCAAAATGAGTACGCCTGTATATTCAATGACTGTCTACTGCTTCAGAATGATCACACTGTACTACAAAATACGTACAAAGCTCAAAAAAGTATGTAAAAATGCTCATAAATGTAACCTTTAAAAAACATTTTCTGTGCCAGACGGGTGGACACCACATTTCAGATCAATGAGCTGCTCACCAGTGGTTTCAAAAAGTTGAGATATTGCAACTTTGTGGGATACGGTCACAGAAGCCTCTGTTGCTTAGGGCTCCTGGGGGCCAGCTTCCTCCCTACAGACTATGGCCCCTGGCATCAGAAGGGGCTCGTTGGGACTACTTGTTCCCCCTGGTACAGAGTGCCACATTTCCCAAACTACTAGAGACTCTTCTAAAGACTATGAAGCTCAGATACAGATTTGAGGTACCAGCCTTTAATCTTCATCGAGGCTTTAATCTACATCGAGTCAAGACTTACAGGACAGAGACCTCCACGGCCAGAAGTCACGGAACCTCCCGTGTTTACCATCTCCCCCACAGACTACAATAGCAACCACCTACTTGACGGAGGTGAGCTGAATGCAGATACTGAGCAGTGTGCAAAGCAGGGTCTGATTAAGAACTGTGTGTGTTTTGCTGCAACCATTGGATGTAAATTACCCCCTTGTTTGAAGGCGTTAGCGGACGACATTCTGAGACCCGCCGATAAAGAGCGAGAGATTCAGCGGTCAGAGTAGCGAAGGAAGCAGAGTTAGCGGAAAACCGAGACCCATTACAGTTGCCTAGGAAAGTTATTTATATTGTGAGTGAATACTACCTTGCATTGGGGCAGTTTCCATTTAAAACATCACAACCCTCAACGTTGGTGCATTAAAACTAGGATATGATAATATTCTTGCAATTTACTAGTAAATGGAGTGAATGAACATATGTAGATAAGACAAATCCTATGGGTTTCTTCTTATTCCTGGCTGAACTTTGTCTTGTGGATGTGTTACAACGTGTAGCGACAACTAAAGTGTTAATGATTTTGATAACAGTTCCAGTCAAACAGAAGGTGAAAAGAAAACCTGCTCTTTTTCCCACACATTCTGTGACAAGGGATAACTGCCCAGCACTGCGGTAAGAGCCTCCTTTCCTCCGCATTGCACGCCTCCTTTGTGCGATTTCATTAAGAATTTTCTAAAAGGCAGGCTGTTTTATCTGTATGAATGATTCAGCCTCAGTCCCCCAGGACGACGTGGGAGGCTTTGAGGAGGACATGATTGTCTCATGCAAGAGCAAATAAGCCCAGTGATACCAGGAAAGAGAAAAGGCGAGAAGCAGGTAAAAAGGAAAAAAAAATGCAAAATCCATGAAGGATGAAAAAAAAAAAGTTTGTTCTCCTGATGTAACTTACATCCTAGCATGCTGCTCAAATAAAGAATTTGGACACCACAACCGAGTTACCTACCACAGGACTCATCAATTGATATAGACATCAAACACAAGCAGGCTGGAGCGAACACAACATTTTCTCTACTTAACTACTTAATTGTCTAGATGACTACTTCTTGCTACCATTATACTGGTTGCAGAACCTTCTGTAGCCATTCAGGCAATTAAATCCAAGATTAGTCCAGAAGAGACTGTTTCATTAAACACCGTATGCAAATTGCATCAATAAAGGCAACAATGGGTAGACATTCATTGCACTGCGCCAAGGTTAGAAACACAGATGTACAGAAATACACGGATTGCGGGCGCTCACAGGGTGGATATGGTCAACGTCTAGCAGTACGCACAAAAAGAAAATTCTAAGCCTTAGTCGACCGTGTGGTGACTCTACAGCAGATAGTGTGTTCTTTTTCAATGCACTAGAAGCATTAGGTCTAGGTCTAGGTATAGCGTGGAAACATTACCAAGAAAAGTCTTAGTAATAAATGAAGTAACACACGCATGATGCATACCAAATCTGTACGGGTTTACAAACAAGTCCAAAAAAACTTTATAACCGGAGGTTATCTGGTCATGGAGCTCACAGCAATGAACTCTTTGCAACGGACCCGCCGCAGTAGATTGCCCGTAGAGGTCTTATCAGGACATCAATTTCTCGAAAGGGGTTCCGTCACTATTAATAGTTCTTCCAGATTTACAGTGCAAAATTGTTCCCAGGACAGAAATAAACTCTTATTTGGGCTCCCAACAGCACACAACACAAAACAAATGTTTTAAGAGTCCACTGATCTTCAGGAAAGTGAAGACGGTCAGCGCCCCCCGCAAGAGCTGATCATTAAGTTGGTTCACGTTTATTATATGTTTGATGTAAATGTAAATACTGACCAAACACTCAGAGGTTTATACACACATCAAACCAAACGAAAACAAATGTTGTAATTGGACTGCTGTGCTTCACACCTTCTAAAACAGATTTATGAGCCATCAAAATAGGGGGCAGTGAAAGCTAACATAAAAACATAAATAAAATATACAAACACACAGAGAATATTAAACACACACTTTAAGCAACATTAGTCCAGAAGAAGGGACTGTGCTTTTGCAAGCTTACAATATATTTGAAGGTTGAGGAGAAATGAGACCGGAGAGCGACTGCTTGGGTAAGGATTATTGGAGTGGAGTGATGTGGAGAAGTCAGCGGACCGAAATCTCGTAGGTGGGGAGAACAGATGGATTCTTTCAGGATGCCGCAGGGGTCGACAAATTTGGTTTGTATCTAGGAACAAACTTTTTTTTTCTTTCCCAGTCATGTTTTTATTTTTTATATATTACTCCCTGGTCTGCCGTTAAAGGTTGTTTATTGGGGCAATACAACACAAATCAACTTTCTTCAGTGCTGCACCACTTTGTACTGTACCGCACTTAACCCTGTAGAAGGGTATTTTACACCATAATGACTAAAGCATCATTATTAGACTTAGACACACACAAAAAGCTCACAAACACCATCACCTTACAGCAGGGATCCCCAAACTCGGCCCTCCAGCTGCTGCAGGACTGCATCTCCCATAATGCTCCTTCAGCTAAGGGTCTGGCTGAGGAGTATGGGAGATGTAGTCCTGCAGCAGCTGGAGGGCCGAGTTTGGAGATCCCTGCCTTACAGTAACACACAGCGACATTTTACACGCATGTACACACATGCCAACACCATACACTAATACACAACCTGTATGCCGACAGCCACTCATGCTAATACCAGACTAACATACACAACACCATACACACCATACTCTGATACAACTTGCACACACGAACATTAGACATATATTAAAGACACACACTAACACTATGCACGCATACATTCCAGCCCTACAATACAGTCATTATACAGGTATATCCATCACACCGCGATAAGCCTCTGAAAGTGTTGCATCATTGCGGCTTATTAAATAACACCTATGTAACACGGTCTCCTGCAGGATACGGACTATAATCAGATGAATGCTTTCCAGGGGATATACCTGGCATCACTGGCTTAATCCCCGCACCGTGTTTCAGCTAAATGCAGGCGCTTGGAAGCTTTTGTAATCAAATACAATTGGGTATGGAGACCAAAACAACAAACGTACGAGTGTAGTGAAACCGGGAAAGATGCATTGTGTCTTTGCCTTTAACCCCTTAAGGACAATGGGCGGTCCCTAAACCCATTGAAAACAATGCATTTTGAGCCCGCACATGTACGGGCTTTGTCATTAAGGGGTTAATTTCTTTTTTCCAACAGAACACAGAAAAGGCAAGAAATGAAATCCTGCAAGGTTGTGATGACAATGCTACGCAGATCTTTAATCTCATTGGCAGTACAGGTTAGCCAATCAGAATTACAGCTCCGTGGCAACCAGTTCTATCACCAGGAGCGGTGAGACAAGATATGGTACTTGCGCAGAGGAAGCTCACAGCACACAGAATAGACCTTAAATTCCGTCACAGAACCCATAAAAACATCCATTCATACCTAATAAATAGGATCCTTTTTAACGCTACTCATCAGTATTTATGCACCGGTGATCATGTTGTAGTCCCAGTGCTACTATAAGAACGCATGCACCGGTGCGGTTAAAGTTATGTTGTACACTCAAACTCCAATCCATGTGTACTAATACATTTTTCCTTGCATTTAGGCATACATTTTGATACTATTGTCACTACATTTGAAGCAGATTAAATATATTTAACATCGCTGATAATAAAAAATGATACTTTAAAGGCCAACAATGTGTGTGGGTGTGTTATCTATAGATAGATAATATATATATATATATATATATATACACATATACACACACACACACACAAATATATACATATGCACACATTCATGCAGCAAGGCTCCAAATACAAAACGGGCAGAAGGAACACAAGGATTACCCACTAGACACACGGACTACCAAATTTTGAATTCCAATTGCTATTAAGTGCTACGACTATGTAAAGTCATCACGTCACTATTGATAATTAAATTAATAAGATTACTTTCTGCACCGGCCCTGAGCACAGGCTGCGTGTCCCTTCAGGAGTTATGAGCCAAAACCAAGCTTAGTGAAGCCTTCTTTCCTTCACGTATATACATACCCTCTACATGTGACAGGCGAGTTCAAGTTGGCTTGTGTGTGGCTTGGATCATTATGGCATGGGCTTGCCCATGATGGACTACAACATCCAACATAATCAGCAAAGCAATGGAAGTAAGTGCCGGTACACCATGTGAGACATCGTCCAACAAAAAAGGAAAAGTGTGACACTCATTTTTACATCTGACTGTAGAAAACCGTAGCACCTTCTTCATATTGTTCCAACATGTCCAAATCTACAATGTGGGCAAATGCTACATAAGATTGGCAGCAATGTGACCAAGGTCACTTTTAAACAGAAAAGCAATGATTTTATCGAAGTCCCGCAGTATGTATTTTGATGCGTCTGATACCCTTACACTACACTACAGAATATGTTTCAGCTCTAATCACCAAAAGCAATAATCCCAGCATTAGAACTAACATTCTGCCAGACCACGGAAACAAAAAACCTCAGAACCTGAGGGACCAACAAAGTATCTCGTTAGCAACTGGGTCTTAATAAAAAAGTATTTAAGATGTTACTGTGTTCCAAAATAAAACTTTTTGTAAGAATAGAAAAATAGCAGCTGGGGGGGAAAACCAAACCAAAGTGAGAAAAGCTAGGAAATCACACCAGCGATCACGCTATTAAAATAGACTAAAAATAGAAAAACTTGCAAAAGGCAAGAAGTATAAATTGTCACCTAAGCATAACCACTGAACAAGCTGCATAGAATTAAAGCGGATCAGCCAATAAGGCTTTTTATCATCCACATATTAAAACTACAGCACACTTAAACCTTAAAACCAATGAATTGTTTAAAAATATATATTAAGTATAATAGGACTATTTTATCTTAACAAAAGTAATATTGATGGCAAGTGTGTGATTAACACCTCCCTGTCCTGAAATAACCTCACAAATTTCCTCGTTTTCTGCAGGCAAAGTAGATTTCTTAACATTGGCACCGAGGGTATAGAAGAGATTGTCACCTAACTAGTCTACTAACTAGTCTACTAACTAGTCTACTAACTAGTCTACTAACTAGTCTACTCATTTCCCATCGCTGTAAGTTCTATTTGGTTGCTGGCTTTGCTTTTCTAATGCTTTTAGTCACACAATTGCTACATTCAGCAGTCAGTGGAACAGCGCCTCTAAAACATTGCATTCATCTTTGGGACTTCTGCTGGAAGGCTATTCGAATTACGTACCTATACGCTGACCACATGCTCAACAGCCAGAACTATAGCCCAATGCATGGCAATACTCACATCATTCTCTTCCAAATTCTCCTGCGCCCTCATTTTGCATGTTTTATTTGTAGGGGGATGGCATATAAATACGTTTTATTTAACCATTTTAAACGCAGGGGAGATTTTATACCATACTCATTGCCACGCTGCCATTTTTTTATGCTTCAATACTGTGAGTAGCAAAAAAACAAAACAACAAACATTGATCAATATCTCAAAGATTCAATTCATTGGAATCCAGAACATCACTAGCTGTAAGTCACGTGGGAACAACTGCAATTCCCATCATGATGGTTAAACAGCGTCTAGTAACCTAGTAAAAATACTTCTCTCGCCTATGAATCTTCTTGGCTCCTTACGGTGTTTATGGGGTCTCTCTCTTCACTAAAGAGGAAGCCTGCACGACAGCTGAACATTTAACTTCATTCCCATCATTGTCCATTTTCAAGGGCAGACCCAAGTTTGCAAGAAGGGCTCAGCAGGCCCCCCTGAATACATGGGTAATATGATGGATTGCCTTTATGTAATAATAAAAGTACCTAATCAACACTGCTACGAGAACGCAAGGCTTTACATTTTATAGATAACTAGAAAGCTTTTTTTTTTTAAATTCCAAAAAACGAAAAAAGTATTCTGTGGTAAAAGTAATGCTTATACAACAATCAGGCACAGCTAATAAACAATCGCCAATACATCGAGGTAATTAAAAACATCAACGTACATAAAACATACCTAGATGCAACTTACATACGATCACCAATTAGACAGGTCCCGAGGCTAAATTCTTTTCATAAGCACAGAAAGCACCCCTCTTGCCAGCAAGGCAGAGTCCAATCAATCATAAACACAGCTTAGAATTCTCTCTGCTTCCATCCCTCCTCCCTCATGTTTATTATTAAGTTCTTCTAGCCTGCAGGGAGCAGGGCACGGGATGCAAGCCACAGAAGACTGCAATGCAGACTTCGTGCCAACTTAAGGGTTAACACACTCCTTATTTAGCATGGGAACTGCCACCGACGTCACAACCGTCACATGGTAACCGAGACATAAGGGCATCCTCTACAGGAGATCCCTACATGGCTAGTAATTAAAAAAAAAAAGTCAAGGATGTTTTCAACCTGTCAAGGTCACTCTGTGTCCATGTCCCACACGTATGGGTGTTTTTCAGAATGTTCTTATTGATCATGAGCGATCATACTCCTTACAGCCTCCTCCCTCCCTCTTCTTCTCTTCATGCTGCCAGCGTGCGTCATAAGGACGGAAATCCCAGCTGACGTAGATGCATCAGGGCAGATGCTGTGCAGCTTGTTTAGGAGGAGGAGGTGGAGAATGCAGAGAACATTCTCACAATAGAGAACAGTAGCCTGGCGGAAGCAGAAAGAACAGCATTTTGGAGGAACATCTATACACAACAACCTTGGAACTAGGCTAGATGAGGGTTTCCACAACATTTGGAAATGGATCATTAGGTCTCATTAAAGTAGTAATGATTCTTAATATTTCAAACTGGTAATGTTTAATAAGGCAACAGCATAATACATTTTTCACAGCACACGAACATTTATAGATTTAATGGCAGTCTGGGGCACTGCTCTACATTCCGAGCAGTAGGCAGCACATAGACCACAGAGTGTGTACAGACACGGAAAAGAAATCCACACAATGTTAGGACACGCCACTTTTTTAACTTTTCCTTTACAATACTACATATATAGGGTACTACATTATTCAAAGCGCATGGATATTTCATCACAGGCCACAAAACATCCAGTCTATAAAAAGTGGCATTACTTGGTACCCTGTTCAATGAGTGACCGCCTGAGATTCACATGTCTGAGAGATCTACCAAAAGCAACTCCAGAGCGCTAAGAGGACACTGACTCGCGAGAAAACCTCCGATTCTCCAGTACTAACAGAAATGTTTTTTGGGAGAATAAGTGGTGGTAGCATAATACATGGAGTATGACCAAACCTAATCGGGACAAATGAAAATACATTTCAACATTTCCAATGGTAGAAGTTTAAAGCATAAGAAGCATATGACACAAGCCAGAAAATACCAATTCCATAGAAGTTTTCCTTTGCCGCCTATCCTTAGGCTGCTAGCGACAGGGACAGGGGGTAAATATTCCCTTGCAGGTTGGTGGGAACATGTTTGTGAGTAGCAGGTGGCGGTGGGGGATGTGGAGCGGGAGGGGATTTGTGAACGCTGCAAGCAGTTGTCGGTCTTTTTTTTTTCCTGCCTAATTAAAAATAAAACAGAAGCTAGACAAGGAACTCGGCACATGGCAAGAGTTTTGCAGACAGTCAAATGCGACAAGAAGGAATAGCAAAGAAGGTGGGAGAAAAACAGTCGCACATCTCAATCTGTCAGTTCACTTGTGTACCTTTTAGAACCATATGCTCCAGGCAGGAGAGAAGTTTGTGATATACTAAAAATGGGAAAACATGTAGATCAGTGGTTTAGATAGCAAGGAGGAAAAGGTTTAGGATAGCTTTCTAGTAGATTGAATAAGGTCAAAGGTACTTTAATATAAGCTCATCTATCTTGGACCATGCCGGGGATCATTGTGTTCCAACATTTCTACTAAAGCAATAACTTAAAAGGAATTTACCTTGATAAGACCAAATTCCACTGGTGATTAATGTATTGATAGAGGACTATGTGAAACCTAAAGGAGAACCGAAAATGTTCAATTGGAAAATACAGTTTCAGAGGAATGAAATAAAGGCTCAAACAGATGCTGTTGCTAACCTATTTTCACAAAGTGAGGAGCCTCTGCCAAACCTCTGAGGGCTTCATATTTTCTTGGCATTACTAATGCCTTGCAAAGAAGGACAGACTTTTTTTTACCCACATTCTATCGAAAAGACCAACAATTAGAGTGTCAATTACGCACTGAAATAGAAGATAAATAGTGTATGGAGGGATGTACAAAGTGCGGCAGACCAGGTTAAAACCTTCTTTGTGAAAGCTTAGCAATACGAATACGCTAGCATCTCTCTGACAGTGGGAATCCCCTCCATGCCAAAGGCACATTCATGACGCCATCAAATCTATGAATGAAAGAACGAATGAATGAAAATTATTCGCCATGGCTCATGAATCACTTCAACTGTGAGGGGCTCAGTTTGCAGAGAATCTGCATTGGTTATTTCTGACATGCTGCAGATAGCTGCTCGAATGACAGTTTAAAGGAGAAAATTGGATGCGAACGTCAAAAATCAAACCTGCAGACCGATCTCTTGTCGTGCTTGAGTTCTACCGTACATAACGGAAGAAACATAAAACATTTGCAATGGTATCCTAAATAAAGCTCTCTTTCATTCACAGATCTGAAGCACCGACAAAAAAGCAGCTAAACAGACTTGAGAACAGTTCAATCAACAAACTGTTATGCCATGTTAATACAAAGCTGAATAAAGCAAGCAAAGAAGAGAATACAGAGAGCCAGCATTACATTGGTGTGGATACATTACAGCCTAACCCTTAAACATCGCTGGATGCCAATGTGTTTCAGGCCTCCCAAGGGCCAACATTTTATGAATGGCATACAACAATCTTTAGGTAATAAGGGGTGGACTGTCAGCCATTGCATACAGATCAGAAACACTCACCGTCGGGTGGGGGTAAGAGGGATTGTTTCTGAAGGAAATCAGCTATTCCACCCTAAGAACGAGATCATCGTGAGGCGCAAGAGCAGATGGATTTTACAAAATACTCAGAGAGAAAGGTTCTGAATCCTGTTTTTCCCCCAAACACCTAAGCTCGCCCCCACCTTCTTGCTGCTCTCTTGTGAATGGTGTGCTACGGACTCTGGCTGCCTTTCCTTTGCCAAGATAATTGCTCTGACAAGCTGCTCTG
Organism: Spea multiplicata; assembly: GCA_009364415.1. NCBI lineage: Eukaryota > Metazoa > Chordata > Amphibia > Anura > Pelobatidae > Spea > Spea multiplicata. Next base: position 39,805,252 of record VKOC01000002.1, on the reverse strand, counting down.
TAGCAGGGCAGAGCCCAGCTGTTCCCATCCGCTGTCACACTGCGAGTTCTGCCAATAGTGGCGCTCACAGCCACCCACACACACTTTCGCTCCCCTTCTTTATCTCATTCAAAATAGTGTTTAATGGAACAGCCTCTGCAGCTGCTTAAAGAAACAGTGTGCCTTTCACGAAACAAAGTATGTCTATTAATCTAAAGCAAATATGTAAACGCACATTTGATCCTGTAACATATAATGCCGATAGTGACATGGGTACTTCACCTTTAACCATTAATTCTTGTTTGTGTTTAACGTAGCCACATATTCTGGATTATTTTTATTATGTCTTTATATGCCATGGTATATAAATATACCATAATATCAGTAGAAAGTAGAAATGAGAAGAAAAGCAAAAAAGTGGTCATGGTCTTCCCGGGTTCAAGAAGGAAATAGATCCAACACCTTCCCTTCGCATCAATTGTGACTTAAAGTACAGTGAACTAATGACACAGTGATGAAAATATAATTGTATGGTAAGGAGTATGATTGTAAGCTTGCGACATCTTGTCATACCCCTTGAATATATGTATTGTATTAAGCGTGGCATAGATTGTTGGCGCTATATAAATAAAAAATAATATATAGATAACTAGTCAACTACATTCCATCAAATATGTACCTTAAGCTGATAAGAGTTCCTTGAGATTTAGCATAGTCTGTAGGGGATGGACAAAGCCATTTGGGTGAAACGTGCGTAGGGCATTCTCCCTGTTTACCGACCTATTTTGGCTATTCATAATGTGGGTAACTGGGAGTATTTAGTGAGTTTAAAAAAAACAACTCTTAACCCCAGAGTGTCTTATGGCATTGCAGCCCTGACGTAACCTTTTAGCCACATGCATATTATATGTCTAGTGTTTAATGATTTTTTTTCATATATACAGAGGGGGATTACGTATTTAATTTCTTTCATTTTAAGCTTTATTCAATTATATTTTATTATGACATTTATATCAGGGTTTGGTTTCTTGAACTCTTGTTTTGGTATTGTGTTTGACGGGTTATCCTCGCATGCATTGATTTGTTATTTAGCTCTTCTTTTGGATTAACCTGATAGATTAGAACCCATTTATGGGTGGAAGGGCAGCTAAAATATATAGTTTGTTTATCTTCCCCCTCTGGCTGACTATGATGAGACACTGTATCTGGTGGGCAACAGTTGTTATTGCAATCTGTCAGAGGCTCCATGGGACTTCAAGCACATGTCTCATCAGCTAAGGAAAAAAACCATTACTGCTTCAAATAGATGAAAATCATACCTAAATACGGAAGTTACTGATTGGATATTTGCACTTCCTGCTTCTATACAGAAACTAAATATGAAATGTATATGCCATTGGTACATAAACCCTTTAGAAAAGGGCATATCTTAATTGTTCTATTTATGTATTATATTAAGGTGACTTGCAATGGTTGACCACCACCTTTACCCCTGGGACCGGGCTTGTTTTTTTTATTTGTACCCTTTGGGACCGAGGCTGTTTTAACACTATTGCTGTTCTCATGTTCAGCTGTAACTTGCTCCTCACCCATTTAGTGTACCCACATGTTATACATTGTTTTTTTTTTTCAGGATAAGATGGGCTTTCTTAAGATACCATTATTTTGATCATCTTATTTACTATAAAAGAATAAAACAAACAGGGTGAAAATCTGAAAAAAAACCACCCTTTTATGACTTATTTGAAAGATATTTTACTCACCTACAAAAGCAAGTAACAAAAGTAGCTAAATAGATTCTACGATTTGCCCCGAGTTTAGAAATACGCAATGTTTTTCTGTTTTTTGTAAGTTATAAGGCAACAAGTACAAGTGGCATTTTATGATTTCCAAACCTTTTCTCCAAATCTGGTAATTCTGCCTCCATCTCCTCTTTGGAACATCTTTAAAGCCAGTTAACTCAATATATCCCCATCAAACCATATATTTTTGAAAACTAGACACCCCAGGGTATTTCAAATGCTGGTATTGTAAGCCATTACATGCACTGATTATACAACCACACTTTGTCAAACTTTGCAATAGTAACTTGTTTTAATTTCTTTTTTTACACAAATTGTACTTTAGTTATAAATATACAGGCCCTAATATATGTGTCTTTGTCAAACAACAGCCCAATATGCGTTCAGGAACATCTCCTGAGTACATTGATACCTCACATGCATGGGTTTGTCAGATTGATTGGCTGGTAAAAGGCTAAAATAAATAAATAAATAAATAAAAATAAAAAAGTCGGCTGCTGCTATGGGATCAATCCCTAAGGACTGATCTACAGCAAATGAGGGGTTAATGGTACCTACACATAATATAAAGTATAAAAAAGTGAATAAAAAGTACACAAACAGCAAATGCTGATGTGCAATATCACTGCCTATGCAGTGATCAACCATAAGGAAGGGGTTAAAGAGAGGCTCTTAGAAGAGCCTGTGTGGGGATTTTTTATATATATATATATATAATATATATATATATAATATTCTATAAAAGTATACCTGCTTTATCACAATCTGTCCCTCTCCCTCACTAAAAGCAAGTGATGAAGGGAGGCAGATCTTTACCGGTCGAAAGATAAATGTTTATAAACATTGCCTTTGACTGGGCAAATCAAGATCACTCTCCTGAATGATCTTTAGGCTTAGGGTGTCAATCACTGGATGCTGATGGGATCCAGCAACACCCCCTGAGTGATGAAAGCACTTCTGAGGCTATTGCCAGGAGAAGGGCAGCGCCATCTTGGAAGGTAAGTCAACCATGGCGGCGCCCTACCACTAGAAGTTTTGTTTAAAATGCTTATGTACAAAAGGAAATAATCTGAAACCTTTCCAGTGGAGATCAAACCACCATTTTCAAATTAATAACTATGACATTTGGAGTAGGAACTCGTGGGCCACAGTTTGGACGGTGCTCATGTAGGCAACGTACACAAATTACAAACATAAAACATGTAAATGAATGAGCCTTGCTGGCTCCTTAAAGCTTCACGGAAAACATCTTGTATTCTGCCTGCATTTGTTGAGATGACCCACTTCTAGCATGAAACTGGCGCTGTGCACTGTGATAATTGCAAATCTCTCAAAATAGTTTGCTGCTGTTTCACCCATTTTGAGCTCCCCTTCGCTCTCCAGCTACTTGTCCTTTCACTCAGCATGGTACTATACATTGGAAATCAAGGTCAAGAAAAGGACAGTAGTGAAATATTCTTGTGTAAAACATAGTAACCTTCACACTAAAAAACTGTAACCAAAATCGTTTATATGCTCTTAAAAATGCTGTGTCACAATAATGACTACCCATTAGTAAATATTAATTCATATGTAAAACTAGTTTTTCATATTTAATAATAAATTGTTTTTATTTCCTTTTATTTGCCAACCTGCCCTCCAGTTATGCACATCTGCCCACCGGCTTGCTACCCTGCCCCCTAGATATGCTTTTATACCCCACTATATGCCAGTCTGCCTCCCTGATATGCCAACGTTGCCCCCCCGATAAGCCTTATAGCCTCTATATGCCGCTCAGCCTGCATGATATGCCATCTCTAGACTTGCCCCCGTGATCCAGACTCCCTGGCGTCAAGTGATTGCAGTCAATGGACGTCTGCGTGATGACAATCTTCACTGTTAGCCGGGACTTCCGCCGGGGCTTCTATGACTGAGCAGCGGAAGCTCACGTCACATTGGTGCTCCGTCATAGAAGCCCTGGCAGAAGTGTTGGACAGCACCAGAAGTTGTCTGCGTGCATCGCACAGACGTTCACTGGCTGCCAGAGAGGAGGATCCAGGTTTCCTGCAGCGCTGCGGGGGATGCTCCACTCTGGCAGCCAGCGAACGTCTATGCGATGCACGCAGACAACCTCCACCGCTGCTGGCCGGTACTTCCGCCGGGGCTTCTATGGTGGAGAACTGGAAGGTCATATCATGCAGGTGCTCCGTCATAGAAGCCCCTAGCGGAAGTGCCGGCAGCAGTTGTCTGACCTCTATTTGAGGTCTGATTAGAAGACTACCTCGAATATAAGACTAGGGTTATTTTTCAGAGCATTATAATGGAGCAAATTGGGTAATAATTAATTTCCTTTACAAAGTGTCTGTGTTGGTAAGGATAATGGCAAGTCTAATATATCATGAAAGATCTACAGTGACTAAAATTCACCTATCTAGTGAAATTATATAAGGCAGCCCAGGTGGCACAGCAGCTTTCAAGTGGAGATGATGGCTGTAGTGTCTTTAAATGAACCTGCAGGTAGACATTTTAGTTTTTAGCTAAGTACGTTTCAGGGAAATCATATGTGACCACTTCACATATAAAAGGAAGCTAAAATGTAAAGATAAGCCTAGTTCACTAAGAGAAAACATCCACCCAGCTGTTGAGGGTATTCTGTTTTCAATTGTTTGTTAATAATCGATTGATGGCCGATTATTTGTTTTTCGATTAATCGCATAAAAAAATGCAATTTTTTTAAATTTAAAATAATGTAATAAAAAACTTACAATTTACACTTTCATCTCTATTGCAATGGCCTCTCTCTATTCACCTTCTTATTTTACTGACATAATAAAAGCTACAAGAAGCCAAACACGGTGTTTCTCAAACTAGTTATTAGTAAATATTAATTCATATGTTAACTATTTTTCATATTTAATAAAAACTATGAGAAAAAAAGCCTTGTTTATATTTTCTTTTATTTACCAAACTGCCCCCAGTTATGCACATCTGACCCCCAGCTTGCCACTCTGCCCCCAGATAT